>VKOC01002442.1:0-41040 GCA_009364415.1 Spea multiplicata | reverse complement strand
CTTCTGGGCCACATCCTGACTGATAGCAGCCCATTCTTGCATAATCAATGTTTGGAGTTTGTCAGAATTTGTCGGTTTTTGTTTGTCCACCAGCCTTTTGAGGATTTACCAAAAGTTCGTAATGGGATTAAGGTTTGGGCAGTTTCCTAGCCATGGACCCAAAATTCTGATATTTTTGTTCCCCGAGCCAATTTGTTTTTGCTTTCTGGCAAGGTGCTCCATCATCAAACTGTTCTTGGATGGTTGGGAGAAGTTGCTCTTGAAGGATGTGTTGGTACTATTCTTTATTCATGGCTGTGTTTTTAAGCAAAAGTGTGTGGAAGCCCACTTCCTTCACTGAAAATCAACTCCACACATCGTCTCAGGATGCTTTACGGTTGGCATGACACAGGACTGAGGGTAGCACTCACCTTGTCTTCTCTGGGTAAGCTTTTTTTCCGGATGCCCCAAACAATTGGAAAGGGGATTCATCAGAGAAAATGACTTTACCCAAGTCCTCAGCTGTCCAATCCTTGTACCTTTTGCAGAATGTCAGTGTGTCCCTCATGTTTTTCCTGGAGAGAAGTGGCTGCCCTTCTTGACACCAGGCCATCCTCCAAAAGTCTCTGCACTGGTGGTACCCCAATCCCACAGCTGAATCAACTTTAGGAGATGGTCCTGGTGCTTGCTGGACTTTCTTGGGTGCCCTGATGCATTCTTCACAACAATTGAACCTCTTAGTAGCTGCAATATCATGGCCTGTGAAGTCCTTCTTGTGCAAAGCAATGATGACAGCACGTGTTTCCTTGCAGGTAACCATGGTTAACAGAGGAAGAACAATGATTTTCATGGTGTGTTTGTGCTTATGTGAAATATATACCATTCGTGGTGTGTTTGTGCTTATGTGAAATATATACCATTCATGGTGTGTTTGTGCTTATGTGAAATATATACCATTAAACCACATGCATTATAAATTTATTGTTATATCACTAGTACTTTGTGTGCCCATGACTTAAAAATCTGAATTATTTCTTTCCATTTGTGGTATCCAGTTGTTGCCTTCCTTGTAATATGTTTGTGGACACATTGTGTTTGATAAATAACAAATGATGTGGCAATGATGACAGAGTTCTCTAGAGTGGGGCCAACAATCTCTGACTGTATAAAACAGGCTGTGTTCTTTGATTCCAGTTTTAAGAATTAAAACTTGTTTGGAATTTTTTGTTAAACATGAAAGCATTTGTGTTTTCACGAGGATTCCAATCTTCCTAATGACCTTTGAAATATATCTATTGTATTATTACTTCCTTCCTGATAATTAGACTGTTTGAATGGCGCTAGTGATGTATATCAGATGATCTTACACTCACAGGAAACCATTTTGTAATGGGAATTCTTTTATGTAGAAGCAAACTTCTCAATCCAAGGCCATGCTGAGTAGTGTACCACGTAGCTTCCTTATGTTTGACTTGTGCCTCAGTAGTGATTCTGTAGCTTAGTGTCACCATACCTTGCTTCTTTTAGGCAGTGCTCATTTAATAAATGACCCAATAATGAAAATGCGGATATGACGTTAATTAGTTGGATATCCCAAGGGCATACACAATATTTTGCTTGGGTATAGCTTAACTGACTAGACTATGGTCCATTGAGTTGATGAAGTCACTTTGTTGTAATAGGAACATCCATATGGTGTCTAAAGAAATTAAATGTATACAGTAATCTACTTTATGATGAAATTTATTTCTAATGTTTAACCTTCAACACAGGTCTGGCAATTTCAAGGTTTAAGGGAAATTGTATTTGGTAACCTCCTATAGATTATTGTTTATTGTCATAGTTACTGTTTTTTATTGGCACCAAGCACATAATCACAGGAATAAAAGAGATGAGACTGAAGTATATATTATTACATAGCACTAAGGCATTGGTATTTTTTGGTTTCACTAGTAGTATTTTTGTCCCAGCATGGACTGTTTAAATACCAACATGAAACATTATCTTTAATTGTTTTCATATAGGCCTCTACTGTGAATGTAAAAGAAGCAGTGATTTCTGAGAGCTGATGATAATGGTCTGAACTTTGGTCCTGTACCCTTTTGGGACAACTAACGTTCCTTTCTGTTTATGTATCATATTTGTGAACCATGCACTTCTAGTTACAAATTTAGAACAAACTGAACTACTTTGTTGTATAAGTCAAGTGAAACCCACATGATGGTGATTGTTGGACTGTTTGTAAAAAGCTGATCTTGACCATGGCTGCTAAGATGAAATATTTGAGAAATAGCAGTGCCATTCTGGTTTAAAAAAATATTGTTTGTGCTTTTAATGACTACCAAATTGAAAGCTTATTTAAGCACCCTGAGATTCTTTAAGAAGTTAAATGTGTTTAATTTATGACTTCCTCTCGCTTTGTAGGAGGGCAGGTTTTGTAAGTAAATTGGAACCACGTTGCAGTTGAAGATTCTAATGAAAACACATCAACTCTTTTTGTTACATAGATTGGCACTTTTAAAGCACATGATGGGGAATATTTTTTAGAGCCTCTGATGCAATCTGATGGATTGGAGTATGAAGATGGGGACAGCAAGCCACACCTCCTCTACCGACATGAAGTTAAACACAATGATTCTTCTGGGGATCCACAACCAAACTGTGCTGCTTCAGGTACAGTTACACTTCCAAATACAATGTGATTCAAAAGGGACATAAGGAGCCTCCTTTAATAACTCTTAAGTAACTTAATAGCAAATCAAGCTCTAAATTTGTATTCATCATTTATCAACTGTTTTATTCTGTGATATTTGGCAATATTAGTTACAATAAATGTGGTGCTACTGTCCCAACCAGTTTGCAGCTTGTTTTTCACCTTTTCGTGATGAAAACATTTTTATTTTTTCTATGTCCGTATTGAACCATAAGTTCTATTGTTCTCATTTGGCATACCCACACAAAATATATTGAATAAGTAGGGCTTTCTTTTTAAACCATATTCACCTATACAATCCATCATTCAGTATGGCATCATAAAACCTTAACTATATTATAAAATATATTCATATAACTGTCCTGAGTTTAGATACACCTTCATTTATTATGGCAGTTATAGGACAATTATTAAAAGGTGTGCATATGTATTCCAAACTGTAATATATTTTTTAATTTGGTATGGCTGATTTTTTTTTCTTTAGTTTTTTAAACATTATATTTTTTTATTAATTTATATGTAATATACAGTATATACCTGGTCCTGTATATGCTGTTACTGTTATACCCATGTTATTATATTGTCTCTATTTTGTTTGAGATAGTAATATGTTTGTTTTATATGCTGTTTAATCTTATAATGTGTTGTATCACACCCAGTGATTGTGTGACCGCCTGCATGCCCCCTCATTCAAATAATAGGCACTTTACCGACGGCTTATCATTTCCCACCTTTCCAAGTATAAATCTTTCGGCCACTTTGAAAGGGCACTCGTCCGTCACCTTCGACATGCCAGATAATGAGATAATGAGAAACAAACTGATGGTGTCTTACCTATCTACCTATAATCACTTTGTCTTTTGCCTATTAAAAAAAGCATATTTCCACCAAGTGTTGGTGATTTTTCAAAATTTTCCATGCCATTACTCTGATGGTTCATTTGGAGATTCTTCACCAGAGCAGTACCTTACTCCGAGTACCATAGCAGCTACCCACCTGTAGGTTGCTCAGAGTATATGAGAAAGGTCCCGTTCTTTCTGAAATTGTTCATCGGTAACAATTGTAATACAGTATAGTGGCAGTGTTCCAAAAACATTTCCAAAATATAAAGTAGGTCACAATTATTTCAGCACCATGGTCTACATTTTATTATAGTATCTCATTATGTATCCCTCTCAAAACTATTATTATTATTGTTGAAAATGTAATCCATAGATATTATCCCTTGGTAACCCTCAGCGTATCTTTCCTTAGTGCAGATGTTCAGTTTTCTAGTCTATAATTTCCATAAGGCCTATTGAGAATCATAAAGAACCAGTGAAGGTTAATATTAGATGTGGTTTATATAAAAGCACAGATGTTTCACACAGCAGATTTCTTTAAATATGTCATTACCACACTTTGAACTTCAGACTTTTTTGATAGATGTGAAATTTCTTACATCACTACCATGTGCAGAAATCCTCTTCGATATTCATGCAATGCAGATAGACAGTTGGATTCCATACCCAAGCCCTCCACGTGTCCATCTGGTTTATTTTCAATCTTAAAGCTGATTTTAACACTTTAACTAAATGAGGCATGAGAAACATTCTTTGTACAGTTGAAGATTAAACCCTTCCCATAAGATTTTAGTCATATAAAACCTTACCTTATTTGTAATTTCCAGGAATGTTTTATTTTCATGTGACACAAAATAATGCACTGAGAGGTTTTTGCCATGTAAAACACTGTCCTGTAATGAGCTCTCATTCACAGAGCCCCAGATCATACCCAGAGACTTCTTTTAAAAAAAAACAAAAAAAAAACATGCATTGAATACACGTAAGGCTATTCTGAAGATGTGCTTTCTGTAAAGCTGCTTTAGGAGAGAACTGTACTGTATTGGACAGACAAAGCCAATGTGCATTGACCTTGTTGGGAAAGTCTGTGTGTATGTAATGTAAGAGCATGTTCATTTAAAAAATGTTTAGGAAGCTTCTGAGTCAGAAAACCTAGAATAATTTAAAGATGGGGGTATTCACTGATGGGCAGGAAGCACATTGAGTGATCTTTCCTTGCTGCTTCTACAGTGAGGGACCATTGTTTTCACATGAAGTTCATATCCATTTTGCATAATGCATGACTGGTCTGCATTTGTGGTCCAGAAAAGGTAGCTTGTAACTTTGCTATAAGGTGCTTTCTAAAAATTCCAAAATTCAGACGTAAAGTTCTTAATGGCTTGATTTATTACAGGCAACTAATGTGCAATAAATTGAGGACATTCTGATGTGTATTAATGTTAGATAACTGGTTATTACAGACATTGCTCTTGGACAAATGCTTGGAACAACTATGTGATAAAACTTAAAAAAAAATCCTATTTTGTAGACATTATTTTTAAGACTGTAGGACTGAAAATCCTTGACTTACTTCCCATTATATGGGAATGGCACGCAAACAGCCTGGAAAAAGATACATGCTACCAACAAAGTTTACACTACCTGATAATTTTGGTGTCCACCACCAAAGACAACATCTGCTTTTAGATATAATAATATGTACTTCTTTGAACATATTGTTTTGATATAGTACCATCCTGAAAAGTGCAGATTTTAAGTATGAACAGTTTTAAAGTTGAAGTTTTATGGTGTTCTTCGAGAAGGGGGCGACCAATAATTACAATATTTAAATAAGATACTTTTTGATGTAATAACTGATTGTTTTTAATGGCTCAGTTGTAGGGTGGCAACAACTAATTGATAAAATCGATAATAATCGGTAATGAAAATCGTTGCCAACGAATTTTATTATCGATTAGTTGAATCAATTGTTATCGATTATAAAATGAGGGTTTTTTCAGAGCAAATAGAAAAATACCCCTCGTTTTATAATCCGTTTCATTCAGTGTGACTCACAGCAGTTACTACTTACCAGTCCCTCCATGCAGTCACTCTGATGATTGCTCCACCCCTTTTTTTCTCCCAGTCCCTCCCTGCAGTCACATTGACAATTGTCCCCGCCCATTTCCTTATAGCATCCGCACTGCTCAGAAACTCATCCAACTGTGAGTATAAAATTAATATTTGGGCTGCTGACAGTTAGAGGAGGTGGGGGTTAATTTCGGGGCAGTTATGGTCAGAGGCGTATCTAAGGCATGGCACCTATGGCTTGCGCCATTTGAAAGGGGGGCGCCAGTGAGCGACTTTTAAACGCCTTTTTTTTAAACGCCCCTCATTCTCCTCCACGAAGCCTCTACCCCCATCGGGGTCCCGGCATTTCATGCTGAGCGCTGGAATATGACATCATATTTCGGCGCTCAGCAGTGAAGCAGCCGGCACCACAGCAGGGCAGGGAGACAGAAGCCATGTGCTCCTGTCGCTGGACCTAAATGTGAGAGAACTAAAAGTATTGTGTCAGTGTGATGTGAACGGGTCTGTGAATCTATGAGGGCAATATGGGATATCTGGGAGGTATAAGGATTATCAGGGGGCACAGTGGTATATCAGGCGGTATAAGGCATATAAGGTATATAAGGGATATGTGGGGAAGGTGGAGTGGCATATGTGGGAGGCAGTGTGGCATATCTGGTGGTATGTGGCATATCTGGGAGGCAGTGTGGCATATCTGGGGGTATGTGGCATATATAGGAGGCAGTGTGGCAAGCTTGGGCTGTATGTGCATATGGGGGGGGAGCAGATTGGGAATAGAATACATAGAAGTGAATTTTAATAAAGATTTTTTATTTGTGCGGTTTGTTTTTAACATCCTGGTTTGTTGTTTAAATTTATTTTAATAAATGAAAAATTTACATTTATTTTTTTTTATCGGTTAGAATCGATTTCGTTGGGAAATATCACAATATTAATTCTGAAAATAATCGCAGCCCTACTCAGTTGCATGTTACCATGAACTTTGCTTATAATGCCAAGTTTTTGGATCAAACCATAGTTTCATGAAACCAAATCCAGTGGATTATTTGATAAATTGTGAATTTATTGTTTACAAATCAAGTTAAGTACACATTATGAAAAGGCAACACTAGCAACTGTCTACAGCTCCTGTATGATGTGTAGTTAAGTCTGTGGGGTAGTTTTCAAGAAATCTATAACACGAGCTGTAAATGCTTACCTCAAGTACAATGTGTGTGTGAATAAAATGGAAAAAACTACCACCACATACTTTGACAAAGACTGAGGGTAGACCTAGTGCGTGAAAAGTTTCAGTATGGGTGCAGTATGACCATATTTGAAAAATATAGGGTAATTCTAGTATTTAGCAGGTAAACACTACGCGCTAATGAATTATAGGGTGTACTTAGTTTTTCACACATGGCTTTTTTTCAATTTTGTTGAATAAATCATGACACGGTGTAATACGTCATGTGTTGTTATTCATCTGAGGTTGTATTTATCTAATTTTAAGACCTGCTAAGAAACAAGTGATTGTTCTTATGTCATCAATGTTATTAATTGATATAATTTGAGTAGGATTACAAATAATGCTGCCGGTGCCCTCTTGTTTAGGCTATGTACCTCAAAAATATATTTTGCAGTCAAAAACATAATCATGTATAGAGAGAGCAGGCATCATTGAGAACCAATACTGGGAAACTTTTATACATTTCATACTAATTTGAGTGTGCCCCATTTGTCTGGGTTTTGTTCCACCGAGTAGTGCTAAAATGACCAACTAATGAATTGGTAGTAAAATGTGGTGTGCTGTAACAGACATTCAGAATCTGCAGTTTTGAATTACCTTTGGTTGCTTGTTTTAAATTTCGTAGTTATTATGAGCGAACAAAAAAATGCATTTCTTTAAGGGTAATGACGAATGTTAACTATACTGTAACTGTAATTTTCTAAGTTTTCTAGTCTTCAAGGTTTCATGCACTTACCTGTATGTTTATCCCCCCTTTATCCTTATCTATACTTTAGTATTTATGTGTTGTAATTACCACTTGGAATATGGCTGCAAGGGGGAACATCCACTTTTTGTGTTGCAAACACTATTATTAGCTGATAAGTGTAATGAACGTTTAAAATACATAGCTATTTGCTTTTTGCTACTAGATTGTATGTCTTTTAGTCGAATAACATGCCAATATTTTTAGGGGCAACAAATGCTTTACAATTCCCCCCCCCACAATTTCTTATACCAAGACATTGTTACATTGTCCAATCCTGCAATCGGTAAGAGAAATTTCCTATAGGCTATTGATCAGCTGGGATTTGGAATTTGCTTAATTTCATCTAGTAAAGAACCAGATTCTAAATATGTCTCCCCATGTCTTTCCTTTTGCCAGTGTCCTGGACCATCAATAATTTTTATTTAAAACATTTTACTCAAGCTCTCACCCCTTAGACAAAGCTCACTTCCATCTCAATGACCCTGCAGTCTGCACCACTCCACCACCTATAACTCCAGAGAATCCTTCGTAACACCTCCCAAACTGTTTATTGTTTATTGGGTGCAGACGTTCTATCTCTCTTACTCCTCCATCATATTTATCTGCTTTCTGACCATACTACTTCAGAACTTTCAATTAGAATGACTGATATGAAAGCCTAACAAATGTGTAAATGTGTAAAGTGTACAGTGTAAGTGTCTGATCTTTAAACAGAGATACATACTGTGACGGAGGCCTCCATCACTGGGGCCACTGGAGAAGCCTGACTGCCAGCCTCCTCCCTATTGACTATGGGCCCTGGGTTTGTAGAGACTTCTGTGGCTACCCCCAGCAGTATCTTCTCATCACTGGCTGAGGGGATTATCTCCAGCAGACAGCCAGGATCTGCCACCAGGGAGAGGCCGCCATTGTTTTAGTAATGTTATATAAATCAGTCTCCCCCACCTATTGTGTTGTTAATCCCGTTACTGCCCCTGTTGTCTCTGGGAGGCAGATTAAGGGGGTTGTTTGTGTCCCAATATCTTGTTTTATGTTAATGTGTGTTTTGCTGGATATATCCAGCTCTGTGTGTCTAAAATAAATCAGTCTTCGTTTGGTTTTCCCCTACACTGAGTCTCGGCGAGTGACTGGGGACCCGGGGAAAGTGTGAGTCCCAGGCTAAGGAAGCACAAGACAGCGGAGGTAGTCGGTCGGACTAGCCAGCTCCGTTACATTGGTGGCAGCGGTGGGAATTCTTCTTAGTCTGAGGGACACTTACTTTCTACCGGGATTGACCGACAGGACGGCAGACTTCGGTCGCCTTGACGAGGACATGGATGTGGTATCAGAATTCCAGGGGCTGCTGCGGGTCATCCTCTCCTGCTACACCACTGCCCTGCCTACAGAACAATACCAGAACCTGAGGCAAGTGGTTCGACGGTCAGTATGGCAGAGGGCTGTTATACGCCGGGGTCAGTGTCTTCCAAGCTCCGAACAAAAGATTAGAGACCAGCGGGAACTACGGATGCCATTCCTGGGACAGCAACCCCAGGAGCAATGGGTATCCGAATTGGACAAGCTGGTCCAGCAGGAGGTAGAGCTGGAAGATCACTATAGGGCTCTGCAGTGGTATACAGAACAAGCATTTGGGGAACTGCGAAAGATTGTTCTCCAGAGGGCTATGACTTTGGTGGCCCTGGATTATTATGGGATAGTCTGCAGGAGGATCCGGACTTCGGCAGTACAGCGGAGTGGCGGATCGAGGACATCCGGGATTTCAGGGAGTGGGACCTCCCAGATGCACTGGGACTCAGAGGTGATTTAGAGTTTTTAATTACAGAGGAGTGGGAACTGGAGAAGGCGTATAAAAAACTGTTCGAACGCGTTCAACAGAATGCCCCAGTGTCCAGGGATTGTGTGGATTTTTTGGATGTTATTGAGTGTTCATATGAGGTTGTTGATCCAGTAGGGGTGGATGGGACTGCGGTCTCCACCCCTGAGTCAGAGGGATACTGGGCAGCTAATCCAGATCCGATACTGGAGCTGTGCGACTTTACACCACAACCGGATCCAGAGATTGTGGATTTAACTGATTTCACATCTGAGGAGGTTGGTCCGGGAGGGCTTGCAATTGGCTTCCCTTCCCAGGGAAAGGAAGAAAGTTTTCAGGGTGTAGTGGATGGGACTGCGGTCTCCACTAGCACCCACCCAGCTGAAGAGCTGGCAACTGGGCAGAGCGCTGCTGGCGTTTGCCCCACACCTGCAATGACTACAGGGATCCAGGGAGATGCGGCAGTCGGCCCTTCTCCCCAGCGGCAGCTCACATGTCCGGGAGCAGAGGAACCGGTCCTCCCTCCCCAGCGGCAGGCCGACCCACAAGGTGCCCTAACCCCAGCTGAAGTGCGGGCAACCGGGCAGAGCATCGCTGGCCTCTGCCCAGCACCTACCAAAGCTGCAGGAATTCAGGGAGATCCAGCAGCCAACCTACCTCCCCAGCAGAAGCAGGGAGGTGGAACAGCCGGTCCATCTCCCCAGCGGCAGAACCTCATTCCGGTACCGGAGGAACCTGAACTCCCTTCTCAACGGCAGCAGGAGCACCAGGGAGGGGATGCAGGAGACATCACTCCCCAGCGGTACCCGGGAGATGGCGCAGCCGGCCCATCTCCCCAGCAGCAGGAGCACCAATTTTGGGAGGGCATTAATGGGCCAAATAAACTGACTGACTACGGAGTCAACCCGTTTGGGGTCTCATCCTATGTCAGTCCAATTCGAAGGGGGAAGAATTGTGACGGAGGCCTCCATCACTGGGGCCACTGGAGAAGCCTGACTGCCAGCCTCCTCCCTATTGACTATGGGCCCTGGGTTTGTAGAGACTTCTGTGGCTACCCCCAGCAGTATCTTCTCATCACTGGCTGAGGGGATTATCTGCAGCAGACAGCCAGGGTCTGCCACCAGGGAGAGGCCTCCATTGTTTTAGTTTAATGTATAAATCAGTCTCCCCCACCTAATGTGTTGTTAATCCCGTTACTGCCCCTGTTGTCTCTGGGAGGCAGATTAAGGGGGCGGTTTGTGTCCCAATATCTTGTTTTTATGTAAATGTGTGTTTTGCTGGATATATCCAGCTCTGTGTGTGAGAAATAAATCAGTCTTCGTTTGGTTTTCCCCTACACTGAGTCTCGGCGAGTGACTGGGGAACCGGGGAAAGTGTGAGTCCCAGGCTAAGGGAGCACAAGACAGCGGAGGTAGTCGGTCGGACTAGCCAGCTCCGTTACACATACAATACATCAAATCCACTGCGAAGTACAAATAAGAAATAACTTCATATTTGCTAAATATAATAAAAAAAATGTTACAAATGCCTTAAGCATGATTATTTTATTGCATGCTATTTGAGTCTTAATGAACAGTGAAAATGTGAGTGTGCTGCATATTCATTACGTTCACCCAGCTTACTATTACATAGCTCCTTCCTTCCTCTGGTCTTGAATGATCATAAGTATTCATGTGCTTTGAAATTGAAGTTGGTTGTGACATTTGCTGACCTGATAGCTTTTGGCCAAGCTGAGTCCTATCATTTTAACGCTTTGAACAGGTGGTGCTGTCAGAGTATTGGCTATAAAAGGATTGACCATGGATGCATAGTGATAGATATTGGTGTATAGTAGATTGAAACAAATACCTACCTACTGCATTCACTTGTCTATGAGAGAAAGAAAACAACTAGGGCTTCAAATCAAATTATATCAAATTTTATTTATAGAGCACCAGCAGATTCCTAATTATTGGACCTTAAGTATTAACTTTTAGGCTGAAGGGTAGGTGGATGTCTTTTATTTATTGTTATTTCAATATCCTTTGATTTCCAGAGTATTGCAGATGAATATTTAGACCAGTGTTCTGTACAAGCTACACTTTAATGTATATTTAACAACGCCAGACTAAACCCCCTCTTATTCCTATGTAACAGGACGCAGAGGTACCTTACAACTAATACAATCAATGGCATTTTATTACCTTAAATACACTCACCTTTTAGGCATTTACATCTCATTGGCTCCCCCATGCAACACTGATTTTCATGTGTCCAAGTAAACTTTTTACTTTTATGGGAGTATTTTTTCACATATGAATGTTGTTAATTTACCTGCAGTTTAAGTCTTGAAATATAGACCTTTTGTTTTATGGTTTTTACTAATCTGAATGTATGCTTTATTTTTTTTTATATAAATTGGGAATTTTAAGGTGTCCAACTTTTGTTGAAATAAACAGTATCTCTGTTTTTTGTAACATAAAGTGAAACATCGAAATCATTTTTGATGTTGCACTTCTAATGTTCATAATAAGCCTCAATCTGTTCAGTGTATGGCATTTTCCAGGCTTTTCTCATTGCATAGGGAGTTCATCACGTGCCTATAATAGTTTAATTACAGAATTCTTTGTGATTGGCAAGAAACTGAAACCTCCGTGCTCAGTGCCAACATGTCATCTACACATTTGTCTTCTAAATCTGCTCCTCGGTAACCTCCTTGGCGTGTAACCTGATTTCATGGTTGTAATCAATATTTAGCTTTTGACAAATTAGTAAATATGTGGTTCAAATCCAGTATTGGCATTAAGGCACAGTATTGTTCTGTTGTTTTACGGTGCTTGTTTTTTACTTTACTTTTTAACCTGAAGTTACATGTAGACTGGTTTTATGCACTGAAAGCTTAGCTGGAAGTAAGTGTTTAGTTACAATGAGATGCTGTGGATAGCTACTGCATGCGCCCCTCCAAGAGAAGGACACAGCTGCAAATTATTATTATTATTTTTAATATGTAAGATGTAGCGCCTATAATAAATATCCATTGATGTGTGTAATGCATGTCTTAAAAACATACTCAATATACATACATGGATTAGGGGATTGGCACACAATCATCATTGATTGGATTGTCAGAGAAAGATATGCTGATGATGTGATGGGTATAATGGGTTATTGTAAGATCAATGTTAACTTTAAAGAGAGAGTCCCAGGATCAGCAGTGGAAGCATTTCCTTCACATTTGTTGAGATGTCTAAAAACAAAATGTTATCATCAGTGGGGTGCTATAAGAGTGTACACCTAAGCAATATGTCTTCCTTAAAGAAGAGCAGTCCAATGCTGTCTATATCATGTATGGGGAAATGTCAGGGGTACAAGAAAAAACCTGTAGAAATATACAAATTACACTAGACATCTGTTTATATAAAAAAAATTCCTTCTATTAAACAACTATGGGAGGATACGTGTATATGTTTTATAGCTCTAAGTAACTTAGGAATTGGTTATTATTGGGATGCTAGAACACCACCTTTTTGGAGTTTTAAGAAGAGTTGAACAAGTTACCAGTAGACCATCTAGCATGTTCATAACAAGCGTGAAGGCTGTGCTATTACAATGAAAATAAAGAACATCTGTTAAGAGTGTCAAGAACCAACAGGTTTTACAGCTGATGGTAAGATATGGTTTTGTTTAAAAATATTGACAGCTGTTTGCATGTTATGCTTTGCAGCTTAACTGAATATATACAGGGTAGTACATATGATGTAATCTTCTGAAAATAAAGCTGTGGGTCCTACTTTATTCAGAATGTGGAATCCTTGTGGCGACATCTGTTGATTCCCATGGATGGCTGTCAACAAAAGGAGGACATAATATACTTTGCTAGAATATTTGCTCCGAATATCTAATTACGCAAATATTAATACATAGTAAATCATGTTAAGTGTTTTCAACAATTGCAAGTTACAAGGTATAATATTATATGGTTAAAATACTGATACCTATATTTTATCCAAATACAATATAAACTTGGATTACTAGTTTGCAGTTTTTTTAAATCCCCTGGTCCCAGTAATATTACAGTCTACATTGCAAATGATTATTAACAACCAAAGGTTTTAAAAAATGTATATAGAGATGTATAATATAATTGGGTCTATTCACTTAAGGGAGTGTAGTTTAAACTATGCCACATCACTATTCATTTTGAAGGGCCCAAACTGTCAAGTTTCTCCAATGGGAAGGGCTGACTTGGCCCTCTATAATGCAAGGTGCATTATATAGAGCCAACCCAAACTTTCTTGTTTCATAATGAGTAGTGAGGCGAGGGAGTTAAAACCACACCTTTCTTGAAAGCTATCCCTTTAGTGAATAAACCCAAATAAAGTTAGTGCATTTTGACTTGTGATTTCCATTTATTGCTACTTTTAAACCGTACTGTTAAAATTCCTCATTGTATCTCAGTGATCGGTATGTTTTGTGTGTTCGTGCATTCCAGAAGTTTTTAATTCTACATTTAATAGTTATTAATCTAATTCCTAAATTAATCTTTTATTTACCTATATCAACACCAAATGTTAACTTTCATAGATATTAATGTTTGAATAAAAACCTCTATTGTTGAATTCTTGCTGAGTTAAATTTCTGTGGCTTGGTTTTCACATTTTTTGGGTACTGGACATATCAGGAGATGTCTTCATCTAGCATGACATCTCACTCAATAGCCAAAGAGCGAAGCCTGAGATATAACTAATATAGCTGCCATACAGTGCTGCTTAAAAGGCATTGATGAGTGTGTCCAGCTTTCGATCAGCTCAGGTACTATAATAAAATCATATTCTCAAGGAGCAAGCTCTACATTTAGAATATGCATTCCTTCATTTCGTATACCAACCTCTTTAGTTTCCTCAAGTCTCTACTAGTTGAAATTCCCAAACATTCCTCTGCACTAGAAGGGTTCATTACATTCTTATCTGTGGTGTTGGCTGTATGTGACAGATTAAAACTGTCAAATGTTAAGAAAAAAACATCCAGACATCCAGCAGCAAGTTGAATACAGACATTCTCCAATGTCCAGATTGTGCTTTAACAATTTTGCCCTTCTACATACAGGTTTCGGGGAGCAAATGCTTAAGTATTATGCTTATTTCTGTGCCGTTTTACTAAAAAAATATACATATTTTGATGATTTAAATTTATTTTTCTTGCAGAGCCTAAGAAAAAGGAGGAATTGCTCCCATTTCACGTTTCAAGCAGCTTTGCACAAGATATTAACAGTTTGGTAAATTCAGCATTTTCTTACAACTCACCACAAAATAAAACGCAAGAAGACGACAACAAGATACATATCAGAAAAAAGCGTTTTCTTTCATATCCCAGATATGTGGAACTCATGGTTGCAGCCGATGCAAAAATGGTTCGTCATCACAGCCGAAATTTACAGCACTACATTTTAACTTTAATGTCAATAGTAAGTATATGCAAAAGTACTTGAAAAACAATCAAATGCCTTTGTGAATTAGACTTGTATACCCTCAAGTACAGTGTAATGCTGCTTGCTGCAAATATCTACTGTGAAGTAATAAAGACATAATGATGATGCCAATATAGGATGGTTGAATATAGAATATATTCTTCTGTATGCTTGTATTTTTGCTTTGATAAAGAATAATACACCAAAGTGTTGAAACATTAAAAGGACAGTTTCATGTCCCATACACACCCACCAGTGAAATTTAGATATTAAAGAACCCTTTAAGTATTTTAATATGCATCCTACAGCCTGTAGCAATGTTATATGAAGCCCCCTTACCTGTAGTAGAAGCAGCAGCTACTGAGTTGCAGTGTTTTCTATTTTTGCACCAATTTCAGTGGTAGGAAAATATGTGCACTTATATCAGCAGGGGGCGCTTTCTACACATGTGAAGGGGCAGGGCTCTCATTATACCTTGGATTTCTAGGGTGAGTCATTGCTGGAGCTGGCTAGGTTTGTGTATATACTGTGCATGCACTTAAGCTAGGAGGAGACGTGTTAAGCTAAACATGTCTCCAGAAAGCCAAGGAGCCAAGAGAGTAGGAACAGAGGAGTGTAAAGAGTCCTCAAATGCCTATGCAAGGGTGACCAAATAAAAAAGGGGGCACGCAATTATCAAGTGCATTAAAGTGTGTGTCCATTGAGTGTCCCTTTAAGATATTGTGTTTAAAGGTCACATCATGTCCTAGTTAAATTAATTATTCTCAGGACTCTGTCTATTCAGAGACAGCTTCTCCATTTAGTCATGTCTAAATCACACCATGTAGAGTGACGAAGGACGCTCAATGTTTATAAGATCCAAGATAAGAGAAAAAATAACAGGTATAATGACCTGAGGACAATGGAGGTGCATTCCAAATGACTGCAGATCTCATGAAAGCAGTAAGAAGAGTTAACATCAAAGTTGATGTGTTTGAAGCAGGAAAATTGGTAAACATAAGGATCTGAGTGACTTTGACAAGGGCCAAATTGTGATGGCTAGATGACTGGGTCAGAGCATCTCCAAAACTGCAGCTCTTGTGGGTTGTCCAGCGAAGGCTGGCCTGTGTGGTGAAATCCAACAGACAAGCTACTGTAGCTCAAATTGCTTAAAAAAAGTTAATGCTGGTCCTGATAGAAAGGTATGAGAACACACAGTGCATCGCAGTTTGTTGTGAATGGGGCTGAGTAGCCACAGACCAGTTATGGTGCCCATGCTTGAGCCATGTCTACTGCCAAAAGTGCCTACAATGGGCATGTGAGCATACGAAATGGAGCAATGGAAGAAGGTGGCCTGGTGTGATGAATCATGTTTTCTTTTACATCACGTGGATGGCTGGGTGCGTCACTTGCATGGAGACCACATGGCACCAGGATGCAACCATGGAGGCCCCACCTTGCAACTTACAGGACTTAAACAACCTGCTGCTAATGTCTTGGTACCAGGTACCACAGCACACCTTCAGAGGTCTAGTCCTGTTTTGTTGGCAAAAAGGGGAAAATACGCAATATTAGGCAGGTGGTCATAATGATATGTCTGATAAGTGTGTCTCCTTTTGATAGGAGGGGTGGAGTGTGGTAACATGTACTCGGTGATGGAACGTATACAGCAATGTGACATATACATGGCATCACACTATCAAACAAAATATTGGGTTAGCCATGATTATGCACAGTTATGTAAAACAAAAAAGTTAGTTCAGCTCCTGCTGAACCTTATCTCCCCACGTTTCAAACAAGGGATGGTTTCCAGTTATAAACAATGTATATGTTGTAAACATTGGTTGATAAATTAATGCAAACTCCTGTGTACACAGGATATACAGTTTTTAAAAATATGTTAAATGGTTTTTATATTTGCAAACATTTCCATCAAGAAGAGTTTGTTTAACATAAATAATAAAAAATGAACATAAACATACATTTAATGTTGATAGCATTCAATTGAGTAGTGTTGAGTAGACATGTACGATTCATATTAGTTATTTTATTTCATAAAATAAATCAGTGGATTGGATATGAAGAATGGTGCCTTGAAGATGTGGACACACACCAATTATTTGATTTAAATGCTGGCATCGTAAAACTCTGTTATCTACAAACTATGAGAGTGCTGTTTTTACTAAACTGTCTGATATGTTAGGACTTATCTTCATGACTGTGAAGATAACCAGTACAATGCACAAGATACTGAAATGATTTTCTCTGTCATAGATGTTTATACCGAGAGGTATACTTGTCATTCTGATTTTTTCTTGGAAGGCGGACTATAGATTTAGGCTTCAAGCAAACCCTGCAATTTACTGTACATATGCTGTACACATAGGCACCTTCGCAACATCTTCACAATATCCTAATTGCTTGTATCAATGACCTTATTTTACAGTTTATATTTATGGCATTACCTGAAGTTGTTTGTTATCTTGGTCAACTGTATAGCACAAAATGCATAACATGAAGAAAGATATGAACATAGAATGCAATCGGTGTTTATCTAATGTTTGCTTTTATGTATATTTCTGTATTTTAAAGTTACTTTTTTCTAAGCAAAATGTAATTTGTAAACAATAAACAAGATAAAAAGTAGAAAATGATACTTTATTCTTTCCGTATAAGTATATAAATTATGTGCATTCTTTTTTTTGGATGCAGACAAATTAGCCTATTGGAAAAATGACCAGCAGGCTTAGATCATGCTTTCTGATTACAAATTACTTTAGTATAGTGGTGGTTCATCCCTATCTACAAATCACGTGTCTTATGGAAGAGGACACCCTCATGTCTTTTTTTCTGACAATGTGTATCGGGTATCCTTGTATTCATTGTTGTGTGTTTAACTGTAAGTAATGTGGTGGTAAAATACTTTTTTGTGCTTGCTGTTGCATATTAAACCAGCAGTTAATAAATCATGAAGTCACTTTCAAATTGTTGATAATCCGGACCCTAGGCACTGTACGAGCCATATCCACAAAGCCAAATATGTCTGTCTTTGATCTATGTTACAGATACAAAATTTGTTTGAGCAATAAACGCAGATAATTAATTGGTCATCTAATTCAGAAATATTTCCAACTGCAGTTATTTCAGCTACATCACAGCTGAATAACTATTTACTACCTCTTGGATGAACGTAACATGTTTCTTCAGTCTTTATGATTATAGGGGTGTACCAAGGCATTTACATTTTTAGTCCAGAGATGAAAAACCTTTATTCTCATTCTTTATTTTCAGGATTATATACTAACTCTCAAGTACACCTTGACTACCAGACAGCAGGATGTTCTTCTTCTCCATCATAACACTGCTGATATTTCTTGACTTAATATGGTTTGGCATATTTTATCCAATGTCGTACGGCCTTCCAACCTGCTGTATACTAGCTTGATATTTTTTGGTTAAGTTGTGTTATTGAAAGGCACACACACATGAATATTGACTAATACATCTCTAATGTGTTTATTTCTAGGTTGCTGCTATTTACAAAGATCCAAGCATTGGAAATCTCATTAACATCATGATTGTAAAGCTTGTTGTAATCCATAGTGAACAGGTACGTAATTAATTCCTTGGAGAAAATAAAATATAAAATGATTATCATACCGTAAAGGGGAAAGTATGTAAACATATATTGTATGTCCTTGGAATACTGCTTACATCCATATGTGTTGTTTTTTACTTAATATTTAATATTCATATTGTTGTTGTTGAATAATGTTCTGCTTATAATGCATTATACTGTAGCCCAAATGTTGAATCTACCAAAGTGTGTGTTTTGTGTTTTTACATTCAGGATGGACCTGCAATCAGCTTTAATGCCGCTACAACTCTTCACAACTTTTGTGTATGGCAAAAATCACAAAATATCCCTGATGATTCTCACCCTTCCCATTATGATACAGCTGTTCTTCTCACCAGGTATTATCTACCAAGCCACATCTTCTTATAAGCAGGGTCTCCATCGAGGCTTCAGTCTGATCCAGGAGGAGGAGAGACAGTCAGCAGGTGGGCTCTAGCACCACTCTGTCTGCCGCAAGTAGTCCTGTGCCTTATCCAATAGTCAAACTTATAATTCCTTTCTAAAAAGGAGAAGAATCATATTGGAGTAAAAATACTTAAATATGTATCATGCATACAACTGATTCTTTTAATCAATAACCAACGCTAATTAGAAAGCTATGCAGATTGCCAAGGTTCTGTGTATAGTCACATACAATGGATTTTAAGGCAAATAGGTGATGAACACAAAACTAAACTACAACTGTGATCCCGAGAACCTTAGGATGCAACATAGAAACTTGCATCATTATAGCGAGAAAGTCATCTGTATTACATCACTCTGATTTGAATTCCACTACAAGGGAAATGCCTGCCAAAGCAGATTTCATGAAGCCAAATAAAAGTAAGAACATACATTTGCAAAATATTGGCAAATATCTCTATATAATAAATATTGCCAATAAGGGCTACTGAAAGCAACCATCTGCGTTTCCCTAATTGATTGTATAGGCAAAATAACCAGCTGACTGTGTACACATAATGGAGTAAAATTGCAAAAAGGATTACGGGAAATCCCTAATGGTACAAAAAAAAAAAAACATTCACTAAAGCTCTCACCTAAAAATCATTTTGGTAATACGGTAATACAAGTTTTATAGTAATGCTGCTTGGTCTGCTTTTCATAGTAGTAGCTAAAAATGCTAGTGATTGTTAGTTTAGCGCTAATTGTTTTTGTGTTAAGACATTTGTTAACTTTAAGTTCACAAAATCCTTAGCTGTAATGTTAGCAAAACAAACCCACTCGCTGTTCCTGCGAAGTGATTCCCAAACTTTTTTCTCCTATAGGATGTGTATTCTGTTACGAATGCATCCTTTATAACAGTTATAAAACAAATGCTTTTCTTGTTGTGTAAACTTAATGCTAGATAATTTATATATGTTTTTTTTTTTCCTTTAGGGAAGACATATGTAGAGCCACTGATAAGTGTGATACGCTGGGTGAGCATTTTCATTATATATCGGATGCTGGATGTAATACTTAATTGATTTTAAAACATTGTAATATGGATGTTTCTGTGCAAAACATTTTATAGTAAATACTGCATAACTCAGTGGAGAAATGTTTCCTTTACAGTAGGGTTATGTCCTACCAAATCATCTTAAAACAAAACCTTGTAAAAGCAATTTATAGAAAAAAGGTTTTAATAATTTGGCACCCACATTAAAAAGATCTTATACTTGGCACAGGCTTACCACTAACCTCATATTTCTTATCCAGCATGTCCTATCTCAAGTGTCTACTTAACCCATCTCTTCACTAAGTATATGTTAAATAAATGGTCTCTATGTCCTGGACTTTTGTGCACCCTCTAAAAAATGTCAGTGTTAAAGAAATCATACTGTATTATTATATTAATATAATTAAAAATTAATATATTAAGTCGTTCAAGTTTGCTTATTGGAACAAAAAAGGCATGTTACACTGTGCATAAACCATTTTATTGATACTATAGTTTTTTGGCAAATGTTTTAGGCAGGCGTGAAAAATGCTGTAAGTAAGAGCGTTTTAATATTAACATTTTTAATATTAAGCAAGATGCAAATTCTCCTGGGTGCTAATTTGTGTGGCGCTGTCCATCCCTTCAGCGAACAAACTGCCTTCTGCTACAGCCAAACATTTCAAATTTTGACTCATCTGTTTCTTTGTGCTTCCTCAAAATCTGGAAACGCCTGTCTGTCTTGACATTTCTGCCTGGGAGAGACCTTGCTGTTGGAGTATAACTACCTTGTACCTTGTTGCTGTGCTCAGTCTTGCCATGGTGCATGACTTTTGACATTAAACTGTCTTAAGCAACTTCACCATGTTAGTGGTGTGGCTGCTCCTCACCAAGTTTTGTTCCTCCTATCACTGTTTCTGTTTCAGTTAATGATTGTGTTTCAACCTATATATTAACCCCTTCCGGACCGCCGTTTGCATACTGCGTCTTCACTTGAAGACCGCAGTATTTTTTTTAAATATTTAAATTCCGTGATCGTGATTCGCTGCAAAGCGATCACGTGCACGGAATTGAGGGGGGGTGGCTTCTACTGATCGCTGAGAACACCCAGCGGTCAGTAGCAGCCGCCCCTCGCGATCCCAGCGTTCAAAGCGACGCTGGATCGCGTAAAAGCAGTGACGTACCTGGTACGTCCCGGTCTGCCGGTGACCCGTGACCCGGAAGTACCAGGTACGTCCCGGGCTTGAAAGGGTTAATCATTAGCGCCTGTTTGCTTCAATTGTTTAATCATACACCTAACTATATGCCTACAAAATCTCTGACTTTGTGCAAATGTATCTAGGAGAATTGAGGCTGTTTTGAATGCAAAGGGTGGTCACACCAAATATGGATTTGATTTAGATTTTTCTTCTGTTCGCTCACTTTGCGTTTTGTTAAATGATAAAAATAAACTATTAACATGTCTATTTTTTTGAAAGCATTCTTACTTTACAGCATTTTTCACGCCTGCACAGCACTGTATGTGTAGTCCAGTTTTCTACTTCAGAAAAATAACCATTAGTTTTAGTATAAATGTAATTGAACACACACAGGTAGAGGACAATCCATTTGATGCCCAAATGAGTTTGAGGTAGATGTACCTCATTCCCTGGTTTGCAGCAGCTTAAACTATTGCATTATACATTGCTTTAACACTTCCGTCCTGAGGAGAATTGTCATTTAGGTTGATTTCTGTCTCATTCATGGTTTTAGGGTTAGCAGAGCTTGGCACTATGTGTGACCCCCACCGAAGCTGCTCCATAAGCGAAGAAAATGGTCTTGGTTCAGCTTTTACAATTGCACATGAACTGGGACATGTGTAAGTACAAATAGACCTTATCCTTTATACCATTAGCAGTGCATTGTTTCATTTCTGATAAATATCACTCAATAATAAAAGTTAGAAAGGTCAAAATTAATTTTAAAACCTAAAGGAGTCTTATAAACACTCCTCCCTTCCAAGGTGGTTTAAACATGTTGGATGGCGATAAAGTTTAAAGTTAAATGATTTTATTATGGTTTGTTAAAAAATATCCATTCACGTTTTGTATCCTTTTAATATTTCTCTGACATGTTCCTGGATTCTTTTATGAAGTGGTCTAATGGTAAGCCCAACTTTTTTATAGCTAGAAGGATGAATCATCAAATTCATTTTTTGTGTGACTATTATGTAGATCCTTTATTTTGAATCCCTATGGAATCATTGAGGATTTAAAATGTGTAGTTATTTTACAGTCAAAATTTGCAAGCTTTACTGAGAGAACATTTATTAAACCTCTTTATCAAACTTAAAGAATATGTATAAGGATTATCTAAACAAAATCTTAGTGATAATGTGTCTGAAGACCAAAAACAGCACTCACATCGTATCTTTTAGAAATGGCCAGTGCCATCCACCGATTTTCTTTACAAAAAATAATTGCAAACTTTTGTTATGTTTTGCATCATGGTTTATACTCAATTATTCCTTCAATAGTTTTAACTAGTTGTGATCCATATACTAAAATGCCTATATCTAAAATAGTTAGTCTTTTAGATTTAGTCTTGGCAGTTGGCAGTGTATAATGTGTTGAGTGTGCGCTTGTTTGGTCAATACTATTAAACTAGAATGTGGTTTCTTAAGACATTTAAGATGCACAAAGTTACTAATTCTAATGATGCTCAGACTTTTAGTTGTTTGAGCAGTAAATAAATATATTTGTTCGTTGCAAGGGGAAAAAAACATTATTTCTTATTTTAAAGATTTAACATGCCCCATGATGACAGCTTCAAGTGCAGGGAAGCAGGGATAAAAAACCAGTTTCATGTGATGTCTGCCACATTAAATTACGATACAAGTCCATGGACCTGGTCAGCATGCAGTAAGAGATACATAACAGAATTTCTTGAGTAAGTATTTTCAAGCCAGCTACAATATATGTTACTATAATTAATATCTTTTATTTATATAGTGCCAACAGTTTATGCAGAGCTTCTTGGAATACATATATGGGAAGGGTGCGAGTTAACTAAACTCAACCGACTAAGACAAACTGATACATTGAGTAAAGACAGCCATAGCACAACCCGTGTGAAAGCATATGCAACTTATTACAATTTACCAATGTGACAGTAAAAACATGTAAACGCAACGATGCGTAGTGTAATGACTATGAAACTTGGTATTACAATTTTTTAGGTACTACTATAAATTACTTTGATTGATCAATGTACGTTTTCAATGAATTTGATAAAATTGATTTGTTTTTGCAGTACTGGTTATGGGGAATGCCTCCTTGATAAGCCTAGTGGAAGAATCTATGAGTTTTCACAACAATTGCCAGGTGCTATTTACGATGCTAACAAGCAATGTGAATTAATGTTTGGCGTTGGTTCACAAGTATGCCCCTACATGGTGAGTTGTGCTGTGTTAATCTTTATAGAGTTGCTATAATCAGCCTAAAGCACTCGCTTTTTCCAAATCTTACATTTTACAGTTCTCTGTGTACTAAGATGACCAATGCACAGCTGCTTACAGCTTAAAAATATAGTCTCCAGATCAATCCTATTGTTAAGTTGCTGATTATTACTGATTGGTTCCGGTGGCCATTGTATAGATGGGTATGGAGAAGGAAGAGAACTAGATGAATACAAATTAATAAAAAAGGGTAGTTGTGCCATATCTCAGTTCCCATTAGGGGAAGATTAAAGCTTAATATCTCCAAGACAATTATAGTGAATAATAAAAAGGGGTGAAAAAAAACACAATATCTAGGGGATATATCAAAGGTTTCTGTTTGTGTTTTATGCAGATATAGAAGTCAGTCATTCTGAGTTGCATTAATCTTGGAAACTGCTTGAAAATGTTTGCTGGTACTAAGGCAAAGTATTTGGTTTGGCCATCAAACTGTATTTTGAATCGAACTGCCAATTGAACTGCCTCTGTAACAAGATGAAATATATTTGTCTAAACAAAATTACTTCTAGATTCCCTCTTGCTAACTGTTTTGTGAAGGATATGATTTTGTCACATTGTATATAGCACATGATAACCCTATCTTAATGCAGTGGGTAATATGATCCATCAAACTAAAAAACTGAAAATATGGGCTTACTGATACAAATGGATGTGATTTGCACATTGCTTTTCTTGTGATTCCTGTAGCTCTTTTGGAGAAGATATGCCAGTGAGCCTGTTAATTATTTATGGAAGGAATATCTGTTGTGTGACTTTCTTGACATTACAAGGTTCAATCTTAAAATAAACACTGTATTATTTGTGTTATTGTATACTTTATAATATTCATCAATTACAGTACATTGCTGGGAGGAAGAACATCTTTAGCCATATATGAATGCTATGATTAGTGTTCTGTATGCCTAAACATCTTTATAATCTACAAGTGTCATCATGTGAATCATTTAACTTGAATTTTAAATAATGAGCCAGAGAATGTCTATTGTTTAATTATCATGTTTAATGATAATTATTCTCAACTTGACTTTTTTTACTTAATTTTTTCAAGGATGTACTTTTTTCATTCTACAGAAGCAGTGCAGGCGCTTATGGTGTATTAGCAGGGAGGGAATCCGTAATGGGTGTCGGACTCAGCACATGCCTTTGGCTGATGGAAGTGACTGTGGCCCTGGAATGGTAAGAGTGGTGCTTTGTTAGCACAAATAACTAATTCTAATTAGTTGCCCCTTCCATAGATTATGGTGTCCATAAACTTGAATTTGGCCCTTTAAGTCTATGAAAACTCCAATCCATCCTCTAAACACTGGAGGCTGCTTGTGCACGGTATAGAAACATGTTTTTTTTACTTATTTATTTTCTTTGCTATTTAAGCATGTTTAAGAGGGGTACTCATATGTCACATAATTAACACACAAGGGTACGTAAACGTAGATGTACATGAAGAGCACCACAAAGTCCATTATGCTAGGAAGTAGAATCCTGTGTCTCTGGATTTAAGCTCTAGGCCTAAGGAATGATTCATTTGCTCTCGCACACATCTTGTCAAACATCACTCATAAGGTACACATTTCCTGGTTTTGAAATAGTAACAAAACTATATGCATCAAAGAGAGGACCCTCATTACAGCTAATCATATGCAAAAAAAACTTTAAGCTGGAAGCTGCCAACAGAAATGTGGAGACAAAAGACAAAAATGTTGCTTGCGCAACACTTTTCATTCTTGTGTGCTTACTCCTAAAAGAATGTATGCTACCCTTGTAGTTATGCCAGAGGACCTTATGGTACATTTCAAGAAAAACTGAGATTGCTCCCTGGAAACCCTCCAACTGCCACACATCTAATAATCTATCTACTGCTGATATACACTACCATTCAATAATCACTAAGCTGTTTTCAGTAGCCAGCTGATGAACTTTTTTTTACCACTTAAATAAACAGTTGAATTTTGCAAATTAGCACTCAGCACTCTCGCTAAGCTACACGGGAAAACAATTCTTGCCTATCCCCTTAACAAACACATCTGAAAGCTGAATTGTTAGTGTGAGTCTGCATGAGTACTTCCATCCCTTGAGTTTTTTTATGTATAAGATAAAATAATAAATCCAAGAGTGTGTATCTTTGTCTTCAACAGCATTGCCGGAGTGGGCTCTGTGTGAACAAATTTATGGATTCAAAACCTGTGGATGGTGAATGGGGATCCTGGGGACCTTACAGCTCATGTTCAAGAACTTGTGGTGGTGGAATTAAGAGTTCTACAAGAGAGTGTAATCGTCCAGAGTAAGGGCACTGAGCTATAAAGCAGTAAACATTCTCAAAGCTTCTTACAGTAATTTATTGTACAGTGATATGTTTGTGTGTATTGTAATGTAAAATGTGTGGTGACGATTGTGGAATTTCTCAAGCTGTAGGTCATTTCACAACACACAAAGGCAGCCTTTTTTTTAGTTTTCCTCTCCTACTCTACTATGACTGACTGGGATTCCCCCAGTCCAACTAATTAACCTTAAATGAATTAGAGGAAGATACAAATATAAAAATGCCAACGATACAATTGTGACATAGTACGGCAAATATTTAAAAGAGATAAGTTTACTCTACTTTTGCTTATAGGACACAAGGAGAGAAAATGAGAAAATTATTTATGAAAGTATAAACTTTGACTGTGTTTTTCTTTTTTTCCAGGCCAAGAAATGGAGGCAAATATTGTGTTGGGAGGCGAATGAAGTTTCGATCTTGCAACACTGAGTCCTGTCCGAAAGGAAAAAAGGAATTTAGAGATGAGCAGTGTTCTCATTTTGATGGTAAACATTTCAACATCAATGGTCTTACAGCCAATGTACGCTGGATTCCGAAATATAGTGGAAGTAAGTGTTAACGTAAATATTTAACACAAAAGCCATGTGCAATTGCAACAGTAACTTCACATTACCAAAAAAATATTATTTTAATTTTACAGTTTTAATGAAAGATCGCTGCAAACTTTTTTGTCGGGTGTCTGGGTCTTCATCATACTATCCTCTAAAAGACCGAGTTACCGATGGTACTCCTTGCGGGCCTGAGACAGATGATGTTTGCGTTCAAGGACTATGCAGGGTATTACATTATGCCAGCTAATTCGATTTATGCACTGCTTGTTATGTCCTGTTTACCCATTGTCCAGCACTGCAAAATATATTGGCCCCATGTCTATCAATAAATAAATAATAATATTTGAGCATACCTTATCAATCTTATCAATAAAAGGTGCATAATAACTTTTTTTGGAATGCAAAGGTTTATGTTGTGTTAAAAATACATTGTGGCCACTTTAAAAATGTAACGAAAGTTCTACATGGAATTTTGTTAATTTTGTTAAACTGAATTAACTGAGCTAAATTATATTAAGCAGGTATGTATTAATAGGCTGATGATTCTCTCTTTTTGCAGGAAGCTGGATGTGACCACATATTGAATTCTAAAGCAAGGAAAGATAAATGTGGTGTGTGTGGGGGCGATAATTCCTCCTGCAAAACTATGATGGGCACCTTTAATCATGCTCAGTATGGTAAGTTTATTTGTACCATTTGAAAGAAGCTGTGATTGTTGTAGCAATAAAATAACCACACACCAGTTTTTATTTGGTTTGGAAACATTAAGAACATTTTATATTTTTACGTCTATGTAAACATCAATTTAAAATAATAATAAAAAGAGCAGTAGTAGTAATAAATATAAATATTATTATTTGGGCGGCATTAACTTTTAAAGAACAACTATGAGTTTTATTTGTGGCTGGTTTTCTTATTGTGAAAGAAGTGTCTGCAGAAACTTAACAGTGCAGGGTTACAGTATGAAATTTACACCTCTGGATTCAGAAATTTCAAAACTCACCAGCAGCTTCTGAGAACGTACCTAGAGCTTCATGTTGGCGTCCTCCCACTATTGCCCTTTTCCCATCTATTTTGACCAAACACCACCAACTTTATACATATGCCTGTCCTAGAAAGCCACTTTAAATTGTTTTACTAGCTTTCTTTCTAGGAGTGCATGGTGTGTGCATCTAGCCATGCTAACTAATGTTAAATGAATGAGGGACCTGAAGGTAGAATAAAGTAACATGCAGACATACAGAAATTGGTTTGCCATAGTTTGTCAATTCTAGTCTTGTCGTACCCCTTTTTAATATATATATATATATATATATATAGAAGCACTGCCTAAATTGTTGGTGCTATATAAATTAAAGATAATAATTATATATATGTATATTTATAGATATATAATGAGTTCATATGTCTTGCACTCACTTTTTACAAAGGCCTCAGGGACAATTTGCCCCACAAGGCGAGGTACTCGTAGAACTTCCACGAAAAATCACTTGTTCTTTCATGGAAGTCAAGTTTCCTATATAATATATAACATAATATTTGTAATAGATTTTAGTAAAACAATGAATAACGCTGTAATTGAGCCTGTGTGATCTGTAGGGGCTCTAAGACACAACTCAATCTTTTTACATGACAGAAGCATCTGTCAACAGAAACTGGAGGGTTAATGTTTACAATTATGAATCTTGGTGATGTTATAATTAGGTTCTTCATATATTTTAGTGTAGCCCAAGACAGAGGGTAATGGATAGGTTTGTTTCTTCATGTAAAACTATTCAAACCTATTGAGATGTCTGCCGCCTAGTGGTCATAATGTGTCTAGGAAGAAGGCACTCTACCATTGCATGTTTCTGTTAATTTCACCATATTTAATTTTTTTTTCTATTCACGTTTGGAATAAAGAGAATACAACAAAATTCTAATTACACCTCCCTGTAACTCACCCCAAGTTTCTCTTCAATTTTTTGTTGTTGGCAGTAATGCACCAATCCTCTGAACTATACAAGAAAACTGGCATTATAAAACCACACAACTGTTAGATTTAATGCCAGCAGTGTGTTGGAATGGTACCTTTCTTTCCATAACACATAGTTTGGTCATGTTTTTGTTCTCTTCTAGGATACACAACCATCGTGAAAATTCCTGTTGGCTCAACAAACATTGACATTCATCAGCGTAGCTCCTCTGAAGTACCAGATGATAACTACCTCGGTAAATCTTTCAAGTAAAGATCTACTTCACTAGACCTTTTCTTCATGTAGGATTCCTAACTGAAGCTGTAGTTCAAAGCATAAGTACTGTTTTATTTCACACTTATTAGATGGACTATTTCAATATACTCTCTTTATTTTTTGTCCTCCTGAAACTGTTGTTTAATTAAACAATTCTTCTTCTGTTCACAGTGACTTCCTTTTACACATCAGAGCCTCTTCTCTTGTAAACTTGTCTTATAATTTCTTTATCCCTCACCCATGCCTCACCATTATTATTATTCCATTCAATTTACCATCTCCATTTCATATAGTACAAAATAGTATTTCAAAGAAAGTTTACCCAATGTCAAAGACACAATGCTATGTGAATGGTGACATAAATTATATATACAGTCGTGCGAAAAATAAAGTACTATGGTTTTACGTATAAGGACATAACAGGTCTAAAAATTATGTAAATACAACCTCAGATGAACAACAAAGCATGGCATATTATGCCGTGTCATGATTTATTCAACAAAAATAAAGCCAAAATGGAGAAGCCATTTGTGAAAAACTAAGCACACCCTTATTTTTCCATAGGGATTAAGATGCTAGCTAGCAGACAGGTTCATCAGCAAGTGTGACCACCTCTATAAAGCTGAAGTTTTAGCAGTTTGATGGTCTGGTGCATTCAAGTGTGTTTACACAATGACATCAGCAATGATATTGGAGAAGCAATTGTTGTTGCCCATCAATCTGGGAAGGGTTATAAGGCCATTTCTAAACAACTTAAAGTCCATCATTCTTACTACTGGGGGCAGAGCCACACCACAAAATCTTGGAATTGCTCAGAAACTTTTTGCAGAGGTAATCTATCCCTGCGACGGGCGACCAGATCAGCACAGAAAAAGCTATGCCCGACAATAGACAAGACGGACCCCACTAGGGGGTACTGAAAACTGAAGTGGAGCAACTGCTGGGCAGTGCTGCTTGGACTTCTTTCTCACAGTCCATCCTTTGAGCCCCAGACTAGAAGAAGCTGACAACACGCCATTTAAGCCCTTTCATTCATTCATTTTGACTGTCTGCTGCATATACCAGTGGGCCATACGTAATCTGTTTTCACTCTTATAAATTGCAAGTAGCCTTCCTGGGGAAGGGGAAACAATCCAGTACAGCCAAGATACTTGTATCTTACAAAAATAACATAATATTGGGAAAGCTTTTTGATCTGTAAAGCTTACTATTCCACACACGTGTGTGATCCTGCCTTTAGTTCCACTCTGTGTTCTTAACAACAAAGAAAATAAGTGTACAACCTGGGTTGCCCCCACCTCATACCGGAAAGGATTCCTTTCTCGCTCTTGCTCAATGCCTGCCACAGAGTGTGCACTGTTAAAGAAATTAAAAAATATCTATACAATTGTTCTAAAAAGTCAACCACAAAGACCTCACACAAGAGAACTACATACTAAATGCTGTCATGTACTTCATCGCCTCATCTGGACCCAGGACTTTCCTCGCCTTGAAAACTGGAGCCAACGTAATAATTAATGATTCATGGGCATTCCAAAATCTGTGAAACAGACTACCTATGTTTCAGTCTTGGCTCCCGGCTGCTCTCCACCTCCACCAGCAAACAGATACTCCTTTTATAGATTGGAACAGCTCAGAATCAGAACAGACCACTGCCAGTCATAAAAAAGCTTCTGAACATTGTCGACAAGGTGAAGATCCTGGCGGCCTACCATACCATTCAGAACCTGTCACATTAAATCACCATCTTTCTGGACTACTCTGCTTTAGTGTTGGGGAAACAAAGGAAATTCACTACAACCTGGCTACAGCTCATAGGCCAGAAGATCAAGTTCACCATGCTTTACCAACCAAGCTTCGCTTTACTGTGAATGGACAAACCCAAATCTGTGAGACACAATAGGAAGTAACCCTTTAGTTGGAGGGCCTGCTGTGGCCTCCGGTTTTGCTGGATAATGCAGCTCATCTCTAGTGGGACCTGCAATTCGCAAGTACCACCTATAATACCAAATTAACCATATGTTTTTATTTTATATGATGTTTCCTTTGATTTTAATTGTCGTTTTTTGGGCATCTTGGCTTGTTGAAGCTATTGTTACCATATGAGCATAGTAGATCTCAACAGCCTCAGTGAATGAGGAAGTGTAGCACAGAATACTGTCTTGAGCGTTCAGTTGCTGGGACATGGAGGGGCCCTCGCTATTAAAATCACTTAGTTGGTCCACCCTGTCATTTTTGCTAACTACCATGCCCCAATAACACTGGTGGTCGGGCAGGACTTTTTCTGTCCTGGAACGTGACAGGCCGGAATAGTTGTATTAAACCGTAAAAAAATCCTCATGGTTCTGAAGCAAAACTCATTGATCACTAAGAGGTTACTGGATCCAGAACTGCTATTCTGCCCTGTATAAGTCTAAGGCCAGAGCTGTAGCTATCCTAATTAGTAAATCTCTAACCCATAAATAAAGTGTTATCAGATACCTAGGGTAGATTTCTTGGAGATGTCTATTTATAATTATAAAATGTGTAAACTTGTATGCTCTGAACTATCCAAATAATGACTTTTATTTGCATCTTTGAATGCACTGACCTCTCCTGCTTTTGTAATAGGTGGGGATTTTAACACCGTACAGACTGGACAGGACAGGACCGACTACACGCACCCTGATCTTAATAGAAGGTATTCACCATCTTTTGCACTCCCTACACTTAGTGGACCCATGGCGTGTCATGCACCCCACACAAAGGGAATACACACACATATATCCAGGGCTCAACTAGATATTATCCTTGCTTCCAATCACCTTTTACCATTGATCACCACTACAATGATTGATCCTATAATCATGCCCCAGTTAAACTTATACTCCAACTTCCATCAGTGTCACGTTTCCATAGGCACTGTTTCCCTAAAAGGGATGACTTTTGGGGTCTTTTGGTGGTATTTTGGGCTACATTTCAGGATGACAACCTGGATGATGTAGACAATCACCTCCTCTTCTGGGAAGCTTATGAGTAGTACAAGTGATTAAAATATGAGCCCCATACGACCAAATATATACAATGTGGACAGCTGTTGGATACCCTCTTACAGGAGAGAGTAAAATATGACATAGATTACACAAATGCATTTTTTGAAGGGTTAATAGGTCAGGAAAACTCTTGGCCAACATCGCTAAAACCCAGATACTGTACTTTGAAAATGATATCAGCTAATGAAGAGACCATCACAGCACCTGATGTCATTAGTAGGGCTTTCATCTGATATTTTAAGATAAGGATAAATTAACTAATGATCAGTTTCTAAACTCTGAGATTACTGAGGAAGAGGTTGGTCAGACAATAAAATCACTCTGAAATGGCAAGTCCCCCGGCCCACATGGGTTCTTTGCAGAGTACATTATACCATCCCTAACAACACTATGCAATGACATATTTTTACATAACTGCCTTGTGGAAACTTTAAAGACTGCCAAAAAAACTGTATTACCCAAACCGAATAAAGCCCTTACCAAAGTGCCCTTGCCACGACCTTAAAATCTTAACTAAATTAATGGGTTTGATATTGCAACAATTCCTGCCGCATTTACTTGTGCAACAGAAACTGAGGTTTGATAGGGGCGTCATGCCATTAAAGGCATAGGTACGGCATGAGCTGCCATAATACACTGCCAACCGTCCTAATACAAACACCCCAGAATATTATTAAGTCTTGATGCAAAAAAATCATTCGACACAGGTTTACAGAATACTCAAAAATAGATTTTTTAGACAGACTTTAGTCTGGGAATTTGCATGCTACTCTAAGACCTTGATAAACACGAATGGGCTTGACTTCTGGGCTTCTAAATTGCAAGTAGCTGTGGAGTTCACCAGGGCTGCCCCTTGTTGCCCCCCTTTCAACATAGCCCATACTACTATCGTCTTCAAGGGTATTCATGTGGGCACTAGGGAACAGAAATTGATTGCTTATGCAGACAACATACTCTTATACATCTCAGATCCTAAACACTCTTCCCAATATTCTTAAATTACTAAATTTGTATGGGCTGGTGATGGGTTTTAAGATCGATATTAGTAAATCTAGGAGTCTGGCTTTTTTCAAAGCCAAGTTATAAATTCATTGTAGGATGAATTACATAGAGTCCACTCTAAATAAGGAGCACACATTGATGTTGAGTTATGAAAACTGATAAAAGTAACTGCTTGGTACAGCCTGTACCTATTTAAACAAAAAACTCCAGTTATAATTCCCCAAAATCTGTAATAACTACCTAACTTTTAAACCAGACTTTGGGCGACACAGTGACAGGGTAGATTGCAAATGCTACCTTAAATGTTTATAATATAATGTTTTATCTTGCGACCTATACATGCAAAGTGGCTGGTGATTGGTTACCTGGTTCTCCCTGTTCATCCTTTTGAACTGTACATATGATACAAGCACAGATCCATCAAAGCCCATATATCTTGATACATGGATCAAATGTTTCTACAGATCAAAAACCCAATAAAAATATCTTTAAGTAAAGTCCATCATTCTACATCTACTGAGTACTACATCTCAGACTCTACACGTTAAATATTAATGTTCATGACAATAAAATTAGAAAAAGACTGGAGAAGTACGTTTATTTGGAAGGGTTGCCAGGAGAAACCTCTTTTCTCTAAAATGGTAGTACGGCTTAAGTTTGCAAAGTTGCATCTGAACAAACAAGACTTTTGGAACAATGCCCTTTGGACAGATGAGACCAAAGTGGAGATGTTTGGCCATAATGCACTTTGCCACATTTGGCGAAGACCGAACACAGCATATCAGTGCAAACACCTCATAGCAACTGTCAAGCATGGTGGTGGAGGGGTGATGATTTGGGCTTGCAGCCACAAGACATGAACTCTTCTGTATATCAAAGTATTCTAGAGTCAATTGTGAAGCCATCAGTCTGACAACTAAATCCTGGGCAAAATGGGGTCATGCAACAGGACAATGATGCCAAGCAAATATACAACAGAAAGGCTGAAAAAGAAAAGAATCAAGATGTTGTAATGGCCCAGTCAAAGTCCAGACCTCAACCAAATTAAAATGCTGTGGGGAGACCTTAAGAGAACTGTGCATAAACAAATGCCTGTAAACTCAATGAACTAAAGCAAGCGTAAAGAAGAGTGGGCCAAAGTTCCTCCACAATGATGTGAAAGACTAATAACGTCATGCACAAAACAATTACTTCAAGTTATTGCTGCTAAAGGTGGTTCTGCAAGCTAGTGTACTTTTCACACATGGCTTCTCCATTTTGGCTTTCTTTCTTTGGCTTAGGATTGTTAATATGTCCTGATATGTAAAACCAAAGAGGGTGTGCTTTCTTCTTTATATATACTGTATATATACTATACATATATGTGTGTATATACCTTGTTACTACATGGTAAAATATTCAATGAGATGTACAGTTTTCTTGTTTAGGTTAGTTAGCACAAAGAGAGACCAACCAGGATGCGCCACAGAGAAGGACCAGAGCCCAGGCACACCTTAACACAGATTTTTTAGTGAGTGAGCATGAGAAAGACTTCAATGGTCATAATTGAACTCACGCTCACTCTATTTCAAGTATTGCCTGCGGCAGGGAGCCGCTATTAAAATGCAGGAGACTCCCAGAACGTTCAGGAGAGTTGGGATGTCTGCATTTTACCCATGATGCATTAAGCATGTATACTGTGGAGTGCATCGTATTTTTCCAATTATCACAATGCTACCAATTTATTAAAAATAATTTGTTGCATTATCTCTGGGAAAAAAGGAAAATGTAAACCTTTATTTTAAAAAGTACGTTTTTACCAAGTAAAAATAAGCTTGTTATCTATTTTGATGCATGCGTGCTTTAAGAGCATTAGATATACTGTTCCACCTACTCTGCTTTATTTATGTGAAATGTTGATGATTTGTGACTAAGCCTTCAGATGAAAGAATAAAATCAGCCTGAGGTTTATGCTTTTTAGAAAACTTCCCAAATGTAGGAAAGATTGCATAAATGCTGCTATATCACCATATATTCACTATATTCACTTTTTACAGATAAATATACATTTTGTGTTCATTATATTTATTGCAGCATTATCTGACAGCCAAGGAAACTTCTTCCTCAATGGCAACTTTGTTGTGACCATGTTCAAAAGGGAAATTATTATAAGAGGTGCCACATTTGAGTATAGTGGTTCAGACAGCATAATTGAACGAATAAACAGCACAGACCGTTTGGAAGAAGAGCTCATTTTGCAGGTAATCCTTTTTTAATTATTCATTGGTATTATTTATACAGAGCCAAATACAGTATCTCACAAACATCTCACAAATCCCTCCCGTTTTTGTAAATATTTCATTATATCTTTTCATTTGACAACACTGAAGAAATGACACTCTGCTACAATGTAAAGTGGTGAGCGTACAGCCTGTATAACAGTGTAACTTTTCTGTCCCCTCAAAATTTAACACACCTGCTCCCCATTCACACGTGAGACCTTGTAACACTAATGAGTCACATGACACCGGGAGGGAAAATGGCGAATTGGGCCCATTTGGACATTTTCATTTAGGGATGTACCCACTTTTGTTGCCAAGGTTTAGACATTAATGGCTGTGTTGAGTTATTTTGAGGGGACAGCAAATTTACACTGTTATACAGGCTGTACACTCACTACTTTACATTGTAGCAGAGCGTCATTTCTTCAGTGTTGTCACAGGAAAAGATATAATAAAATATTTACAAAAATGTGAGGGGTGTACTCACTTTTGTGAGATACTGTAAATAAACCAGTTATATAACATTTATTCCCCAACTTTGTCATCCCTCCTCAGTTCTTGGAGATTTAATCATGATGTACATTCTGCGCCTATTGCTTTCTTTTTCAGGTGCTGTGTGTGGGAAACTTATACAACCCCGATGTACAGTATTCTTTTAATATCCCTATTGAAGATAAAAATGAGCAGTTTGCATGGGATCCGTACGGGCCTTGGCAGTCCTGCAACAAGATGTGTCAAGGTGTGCTATGTGTATAGCATAAATTATTTTAGCAAATACATAATTTCATAAATTATTTTTCTCCTGAAATTCAATAAAAACACCAGATTGTTGTGACAATCCCATAAGTAATTATTTATTAAAACTTGATTTCCTTTTTTTAGGCATGCGAAAAAGGAAAATCTTGTGTCTTCGAAGAAGTGACAGATTTGTGGTTTCTGACCAGAGATGTGAACATCTGCCTCGCCCAGAATCGGTGACTGAGCCATGTAATGGCGAATGTCAGTTAAGGTAAATTATAAGACAGGGAGGCCACATTTTATGATATGTCTTAGCAGGGACAGGCTGATTTCAGGAAGGAGGTCCCAGTGTGACCTTTAACACTGGGCTAGCCTGCTGTGGAAGGCAGGGTCACCTAGCCTGCTGTGGAAGGCAGGGTCACCTAGCATGATGTGGAAGGCAGGGTCACCTAGCCTTCTGTGGAAGGCAGGGTCACCTAGCATGATGTGATGTGGCCAAGCCATCTTTTGTGTTTTGGAGTTTTAATTTGCATGGGAGTGGTTGCAGGAGGTGGGGGTGATTGGTACGAGATGGAGGGGGAGTAAGATAAGATGCCAGCCCTTCACAACCTCTCAGTCGTTTCATTCCATTTTTCAGCATTTAGTACATTTAAAAAGGGCACAGTTTTATAAAATGCTTATTAACTAATTACTATTTATTCATGCAGCAGCATATAAAATGGTGCTCTACATCAGTCCTAGAGAAAATAATGGTTACGTAATTTTTGTCACTTTACCAGGTTTTGGCATTATGATTCTACTGCACATAGGTAAATTCAATGATCCAGGGCTGATTAAGCTGACCTTTTAAAGAAAAAAAATGCATGTTCATCAATGTAACTGTTTTTGTCCATAGGTGGTATGTTGCTGGTAAAAGTGAGTGTTCGTCACAGTGTGGACAAGGCCTTCGAACTTTAGATATACGCTGTATGAAATACTCATCTGCAAAAGGGACAAGTACTCCAGTAGGAGATAAATTTTGTGCCAGTTTCCCTAAACCTACAAACAGAGAACGTTGCAATGGTGACTGCCTCTCAGCAAGCTGGCATTATACAGAATGGTCTCAGGTCAGTGTACCTTAGTTTGGTTTACATGATGATGGCACATACTTTAATGGATCACAGATAATTGTGATGAGATTGCCAATGCCATAGCTGGGGAAGCACAACTAATATAAGCATTTCTATTTGTTTAACTAAATAAAATTAAAACCTTGTGTGATTCAATGGAAAACAAATTCACATTTATAAATGAAAACCCCCCAAAATGTATTAATGTTTTTTAATTAAGTGCAAATACGTTGGGAATGGAACCACAAGGTAACTCACCGCAGCTATGTACAAACATTACTAAATAAACTGGGCTTTAACTGCATTTTAAAGGCTATCCAGGAGTTATACTAATATAGTAAAAAAAAGCACATCTATTCTAAATAATACATTATTGAACACATATGCGTTTTAGTGCTCGAAAAGCTGCGGGAGAGGGGTGCAAGTAAGAGAAGCCTATTGTATGAACAACTTTGGCCGTCGCTTGGCTGATAGAGAATGTAGCGAACACCGCAAGGTTGTGACCCAGAGCTGCAGTGAACACACATGCCCTGTCTGGACTACAAGTGAATGGAGTGAGGTAAGATTTGACCAGGACAAAGGTGGGGCAAATTTACTTGACACACAGAAGGTAATATAATTCACTATGAAATATGTAATATGATTCTATTTGTTAAAAAGAGGAGCCATTGTTAAAATACACCTGTTAGCTTAACAATTAGAAAATCGATTTTAGAGTTTCTTCCTGATATCTTCTGAAATGACTAAAATGTTGTATTCTTAAGAAATGTGTCCTAAAAACTATTTTTTGTCCATTGATCTTATTTAAACTGAACCTGGGTTTGCAACACTTCACCATTACTGTTTATCCCTCATTCAACATGTATTCAACATGTCTTCTGTGACTCTTCATAGATATTTTTTTTGGCCACAATTTGGGACTTGATGAATTAACCCCTACACACATGTATAAAAAATACTGATTTATGTGACAGCTAGACTAACAGCACAAAAATACAATTTTAGTGCCATGTGACATGTGGAAAGGGATTCAAGCACCGACGCATATCATGCCAAGTGAATGATGAACAACTTAAAGACAATTATTGTGACCCAAACAGCAAGCCCGAATCAGTCAGACACTGTGAGCTTCAAGAATGTGCATCGTGGCAAGTGGAAGCCTGGGGACCAGTAAGTGAAAAAGGGAATTTTCGGCCAGATTTTCACATATTAAGATAAAATACCATTGTCTAATGAAAGAAAATCTCTGGCTGGCATTAAACATCTTCCTGTGAATTATTTTTCATGCATTAATTTATTTGCTTAAAACAATATGTTTTTATATTTTTCATATTTTTTGGTGGGGGGCCTATTATTGCTAACATAGGCCTCTTTTACTGCTGTGCACACGTGTGGGACCTGGCCAGTTTGCAGGTGTTTCTGGTGGTGATATCGCTGCTGCCTTCAGAACAGATCTTTTCCTACTGCTTGATGGTCTGCATATTACATTTGAACTCAGGCAGCACTAACCCTGTGCTCTAAGACATTAGCAAGGCACATAATGGCAGGGAGCAGAATGAGAGATACTGTACGATAGTTCAGGTACTTTAACCTGACTGAAAACCAAAAAGCATGAGTTGTGGGTAGTTTGTATTGCAACCTTTTATTTTTGCCTGCATGTAAAATGTATGCTTGCAAGCCTGTGATCAGCATAATTGCAAATAATATTTTTGCACAGTGTTCTGTGACGTGTGGACATGGATATCAGCTACGCAAAGTGAAATGTGTCTTTGGGAGTCATGGGGCAACTCTGGATGAACGTGAATGCAACGCTGCTACTCGGCCCACAGATAGCCAGGTATATATTTTGTCCGAAGTACGTAGATGTCATTGTTTTTCTCTTTTCTTTTATTGATTGAACTTTGTGTATTTATGGCATTTTTTTCAGAATTGCCTTTGCTTTTTGTCGGGAATCATATACTTAGTGTTATTTTTTTTTTCTCTGCGTGTAGGATTGTGAAAGGTCTTCGTGCCAAGTACATTACCATGCAACTACATTACCTCCTGGTAATCAAATGCAAAAAAATACACAGTGGAGATATGGTTCATGGACTCAAGTAAGTGTCACATATTTGTTTACTAGACCAGTTTCACTTTCAATGTGGCTTGTACCACGTGGCAAGCAATATTGTGACATTTGTTTAGGTCATTCACCAGTTGGATAATGTTTTAAACAATATCTGTGTTTTTTTGGATAATATCTTTAACAAAGTACAATGTTAGGTACCATTCAACATGTATACAGAGAAAGCAAGAAAGGTCCTTGAACACAGGTTTCAAGACTTTTTATAAAAAAGTTCATACATACATTTTCTGTGTCTTAACTGTCAAAATATTTTAAATATATGGAGATACCACAGGTTTTTTGCTTATACCTGAACTTTTAACATGTTTCTTGCATGAAAACCCAATAATATTGCTAAAAAACAAAATGCAAGCATAATTTATTAATCTAACACCGGTAATTCAAAGTTATGACATGTCACATCACTGATTATAAAAGATAAAAATATGTCACTATAATTTTTATCACTATACCAATATGTACAAAATAAAAAAGCAGAGGCTCAGCACTCAAATGGTAAGGTGAGTTTATTTCACACAGGCAACGTCTTTCTCAAGCCCTGGCTTGTGCACCATTTGACAATTGAGTGCTGTATTCCAACCTTGTTTGTGTATATAACAATATGTACATAACGTACGTAGGCAATGCAGACCCCTTCTTCTCTACAACTATGCTAATTCCCATTTACATGATTGTCTTTTTAATACAGCCATCTAAAATACCAAAATATGCCTAGCCTCTCAGTCTGGCCTAGAGGTTCTTTTGTCCCAGAAAGCTCTTTATTTCTCATGGTAGTGTATGCATTGTCTGTATTGAGATTGGTCCAAGTCTTTTTATTATTAGAATTATCACTCTATTTAATAAGCATTAACATTTTCTATAAAGTTCATAGTTTAGGTTGTTAAAATTACCCAAGAAGAAACACTTTTACAGATACGGGAGTTAAGGACCCTAGAATCTAAAATGATGGCATTTTAATACAAAGTCCCTAGCAACAATGGTTGGCTTATGAAAAAATACACCCTACAGCATGGGTGCTGATCTCCAAACTCCAACCCTTGAGGACCACAAATAGATCATGACATTGGTAAATCCTTGCTTTAAATACAAGTTTTAATCAATCCAAACCATTTAACTGAGCTGCCAGGGCACATGCTGGGGGCCCTGGGGCAATTTTCACACCAGGGCCCTGTAGTTTCTAGTTAGGCCCCTGGTTGGAAACCTTTATAATGTTGAAGGACAGAACACAATCAGGTGACCTTGTAACTAACCTTGGTAATAGCATTATATTGTCTGTGAACATTTTCTGTAAGACATCTGCATTAACAGGATGAACGTATGAATATGTATTTTTGTTTTAGTGCTCTGCCTCTTGTGGAAGTGGTAACCGTGCTCGTTATGTGAGCTGTAGAGATATGTTTGGTGGAGTTGCAGATGAATCATCCTGTGCCCATTCACCACGGCCTGCTGAGGTTTCTAGCTGTTTTACTCCATGTGGAGAATGGCAGTCTGGGGACTGGTCACCTGTAAGCCTTATTAATGTTTTCTTTCATAATGATAAGTAATGTCCATACTTAAGAATTATAAAACCCTAATCATATGTCCCTGTGTTTGGCTAGTGCCCAGTAACCTGCGGTCGTGGAAAGGTAATGCGACAGGTTGTTTGTGTCGGTTATGAGGGAAGGATTGAGGATATCAACTGTGATCCTGAGAATCGGCCAATTAAAGAACAAGAATGTAATATGGGACCTTGTAAAATCTACAACCAGAACCCTGGTAATCATGATACCAGAGCCCCACAGCCTGATAATAAACCTACATTTGGAGGATATGATACACCTGACAACACCAACCAAAGAAACAAGCCTATTACTCATGGTATTCAATGGAGAACTGGACCTTGGGGAGCAGTAAGCAATATCTTACAAGTATCTGTTAATCAATGTTTGGTTGTGTCTGTCTATCTTCACAATACTCTGTGCTCATCTTCACAACACTCTATAGTTTTTTGATCTTTCCTGTCCAAGAGGACATTTACAGGGAAAAGAAAAAATGTCGGTGCGCTAAGCTAGTCACAGGCTCAAATAATACAAATGTATAATACGAGGCCTACCAAACAGGTGTAAGCATGCTGCAAAAACAGTGTATTGGCTGTACCATGTATACAAAAAACAAAAACTGTCTGCGCTTCTCACCCTAATAAAGTTGGCAACAAATATATAAACATAATATAAATGAGAGGTTTTGTTATATGAATTGGGCAAAGCATAATTAAGCTCACCTGCCACGTCAAGGCACACTCTCAATAGGGTGAGAACCTACTCTCACCT
>VKOC01002441.1:0-54575 GCA_009364415.1 Spea multiplicata | reverse complement strand
CCCCCCCCCCCCCACCACCAATCTCTAGTGGTGAAATGACTTTCCCTGTCAGGTTTCAAGATGTAAAAACTAGCACCTCTGGAAAGGAGGTGGAAGATTTGTAAATTCAACTGTTTGTGGGGGGCTTTTCCAATGCAGGTATTCCTTCCCCATCACAAGCTCTTAATGGCTTTCTGTTCTCAGAGTATGCGACTGGATGCAGAGAACAAAATGGAGCCATCTATGGCTGGGAAGGCTGCAGTCTGCAGGCCACGGCAAAGAAATGCTCTTGGTGATATTGGGAACAAAATGGTCAAGGCAAATGTGCCAAAGAAGGTAAGACAAATACATAGCGAGGAGGCCTCTTAATTAATTTGTCAGTCTCTAATCTTTGATCCCATCCTCAACAGGCTGCAAAGGTTATCAAAAAAGCAAATGTGAACAAGGTCAAGCCTGCGGTTCAAGAAGAGGTTGTACCAAAGGAACCAGAAATGGTAAACTGTATATTTTAGCTATAAAGATGTGACTTTTGCTATGCCCTTTAACTTCTGTCTGTGCTTCACTATCCTAGGGTGAGGTCTACAAATGGCTCATAATGTCTAAGTGGTTAGGGGTACTTTTTGTTCTATGAATCTGAGTGTGCAAATTTCTTTATTGGCCCATAGTACACTAGTTGCTCCTACCTAATGTGAAGGTGCTTGGTTTCTGAACATCACCTTTATGTTCTCCTGCTGTTTCTACAAACAAATGGCTTCCTTCCACAAGGAAGGAACAAATTTGTTCTAATGTAAAAATATATATATTTGTTTTTCTTCCGTTTAATGTGTTGGGTGTCTAACATTGTAAACCTGACTATTTACTGACGAATCTGTTATACACTAGCTGGTGCCAGCCTCTCCTGTCCCTATGGACACAGATGAAGAGCTGTCCCAAGCCTTTTCCAATGCCCTCCTCCAGATAAAGGATGTGGATGAAGATGATGCAGACAATCCCATGCTGTGTAGTGATTATGTGAAAGACATTTACTGCTACCTGAGGAACCTGGAGGTATGTTGCATAACCCTGCGGCACCTGGAGCCTAAAATGGGATGCATGTAATGTTATGCGAAAACCAGCTGTCTTAAATTCCACTGGGTGCTGAACTGGTTTGCTCCCAGGCATTATAAACTGGCTCCTAGCTTGAGTACAGGCTACTGTTAAACCAGCAATTAAAGAAGCATGAAATACTTGCCATGGAGGTTCTAAACTTCTACACTACTCCATGTATTTGGTATACTCTGGAAACGTGTTGGCAATCGCTCCATGCCAGCTGCTCTGTTGTAGCAGTGCACATCAAGAATCGGCTGCTATGTAAGGGCTTAAAGCCACAGGGGGGGAAAATGGGTGTTAAATGTTCAATTTCCTTGCATAATATGCTATGAATGTTAAACTCGGATATATTGCACACTAATGGAAAGCTCCTTGTGTGGGGTCTCTTCAGGAAGAACAGGCAATCAAGCTACACTATCTTGAAGGCCAAAGCATCAATGGCAACATGAGGGCCATACTGATTGACTGGCTTGTGCAGGTTCATCTGCGCTTTAAATTGCTCCAGGAGACTCTATTCATGACTGTGGCTATTCTGGATCGCTTCCTTCAGGTGTGTCTCCCATATGTGAATAACACTGACTCTGTGGCTGGCTCTCTATGAATCCCTGACTTGTAACCTTGCATTTCAACAGGTGAATCCTGTGCCAAAGAAGCTGCTCCAGCTGGTTGGTGTGACTGCCATGTTTGTTGCCTGTAAATATGAGGAGATCTATTGTCCAACCATTGGAGACTTTGCCTTTGTGACTGATCACACCTATACCACAGCGCAGATCAGGGACATGGAAATGCAGATCCTCAGCATACTCAAATTTGACATTGGCCGTCCATTACCCCTGCACTTCCTGAGGAGAGCATCAAAGATTGGGGAGGTGAATGTTGGCTGCTAATATCGCATTGTCTGCCTGTTAACTCCAGCAATAAACAGCTGGAAAGAGTAAACTAAAATTTGACGCTCATAGCAATATCATGACACATATCTCTGGGAAAACAGTAAGTGGTCCACATAAGGCACTAAATCCATTAGTCGGTTTCCCTAGTTGGTCTAGCACTCAGACTATACCTAATTGAAAGGATTGCACAATGCCCATACATTCTGAACACCCTAGTCATGTGTACGATGTTCATAATCCAGCATTTCTGCATGTGCTTGTTCTTTGCTATAGGTGGATGCTATACACCACACATTGGCCAAGTACCTTATGGAGCTAGCTATGCTTGACTATGATATGGCGCACATCCCTCCATCACAGGTAGCAGCAGGAGCGTTCTGTCTCTCCATGAAGGTCCTGAATACTGGTGAATGGGTAAGATTCTGCCTAAAGGGAGATGGTATGACTTGATGGGGTTGCGTTATAGTAGACCATGCAAGGCAAGAGCTGCCTCCATAACTATTCCTCCTTTTCAGACTCCTACACTTGAACATTACATGGCCTACACTGAGAGCTCTCTGCTACCAGTCATGCAGCACTTGGCAAAGAATGTTCTGATCGTCAACAGAGGCCTTACAAAGTTCACGGTGAGACTTCTGTGCTGAAGTAGAAAAATCTGGGTATAAATGCATTGTACCATTAACTGAAAAGACCTCAGTTATACTAGGCTTTCTTGATTTTGAGTTTTACCCATCTCTTGCAGGCTGTAAAGAACAAATATGCCAGCAGTCGTCAGATGAAAATCAGCTGCTTGCCACACCTGAATTCTGAACTACTGGAAAGCTTGGCCAAACAGGATTCAAGAAATGGCTCTTGTTTTAAATTAAATGTGTAATATAATGTCTGCTCTTAAATTTTTATTGTAATGAACTGATGCACTTTTAATAAAGCTTTTATTTTATACATGTTTGGCTCTTCCCTACTAAAGCTAGATTTTGTCAAATCCAAAATATTGATTGACTCGTTCCTATCTATATCAGTGATTAATGTGATTTTTGTGAAATTAAAAGCTTCCATGTCTTGTGTATTGGAACACTATACATAGACTTCAGTCACCCGCAGCTCCTGTGTGAACCCATTGGTATAACCTGCATGCCAATAAGCAGCTGCTTTAATATGACTAATGGCATTCTGGGGTGTGATTTAACCCCAGATCATGTGCACATATCAGTCTTTAGGCCCAGTTTCAATGTTGTCAAAGATTCTATCACGGCCATTTGACTTACCCTAAGGGTAAAATTTAACGCCTGGTCTTGGTCAATATGCAATGCAAAATCTCAAAGCTAGGGCTTGGCTAAAAGTGTGCTTATGGGCTATTGTGGACACTGCAATACAATGACTTCTATAAAACTTTTATTTTAATAAAGTATGTAATGAGTTGTACAATAAGGGAACTGTATTCAATTAATGGTTTTAGTTATTGGGGGGGGGTGCAATGTCAAGCATACAATAATTGAGTCAATGAGGGAAACAAGAAAGTAGAGCCAAATCAAATGTGGTAAATACAGTAAGAATTTAAGTATGCATTGTATATGGTTATCTTAAGTGAGTAGAGGGACTAATGGGGAAACTAGATTAGCTACATGGTTCTTATCTGTCAAATTCTACAATTTACTACATAGTGTGCTATTTCATAGATCAGATAGATATATATCTATCTCATGGGGACATGGAATCTCTACATAACCTCTACAACTGGAGCTGCTGTTTGGGTTTCTTGTGAGGAATGTTTCAATTGAAATTTCTGTTGAAATGTGATGGTGCTCTACTATCCCATACAAACATTATCTCTGCATTTTCATAACTGCTCTATTTTTGATTGCAAAGCCACGTGTTACAGAAAAGAGTGACATGATAGAAATGCAAAAGGTCAAGAAAACATGGTGTACATTTTGGCTGGGTTATAAGGAGGGATATAATGTATGCATTGTACCTGGAGGATGCATAATCTAACAGCAGCACCAACTATCATTTCTGGTACTCAACCACGATGTCTATCAGAACCTATAGTGAATCTACTGGTCTTTTATTGGCCACTTTCATAACTCCACAATTTGAGAGAGACGTTTATCTTTAGTGACTCGCTATTTCTGACTCAGGTTGTAAGACCCCCTGATATATATTAACTAATCAGATCCTGAAAGCAGCAGATATGGTGTTTAATTCTTAGAGGTTACAGGACAACCTCCAACATTACTTTGTGGGGACAGTTCTGACAGCCAGTCCAAGCTCCAGCTGTTGGCTCTCCCAGCAGATATCTTACATTTTTGGAGTACCAGCATTGTTCAATGAGCAATGGACATATATAGCCTAAGTAGCTCTTTGGGCAGAACATCCTGTGATGTTTGTATTGTTACTTCCCATGTTTTGTAGGCTGGCATGAGCATAACCTTTAAGCATCCTCAGGTGACCCAGGAAAGTTTTTTAGTGAATTGTAGAGGAGTGTCACTGCTCTTGGAGTAAGTGAAATTCACTTTTAGGCAAAATCTGTAGTGAGGATCTAGTAAATTCTCCTCTTACTTGATGTACTTGCTGGAGCAGTGATTGACTAACAGAGAGCAGGTCACTGTCAAGTGTCACTTTCAAGATAGAAACATAGAATTTGACAGCAGATGATAACCATTTGGCCATCTAGTTTGCCCATTTATTCTGATGTGAGGGATCCGACCTTTATCAGTCATTGATCTTGTCTTAGATTCAGGATGACTTTAACTGTTATGAGCTCCAACCCCAGCAATTTTCTCCTCCAGAACTAAATTAGCTGTTCATACAGTATCATTACTGCAACGTGATGCCATTAATTTAAAAACTCACAAATGGCAAACGCAGTCAATTTAATTAGACTCCCAGTATGCAGAATTGTTAGGTGTTTTAAGTGGCTCATCGGACAATGACCAATAAGGTAGCAAAGAAAACTCCCCAATGCTTGGCTGCTAAGAACACAGGCCTAGATGATACAGGGTACAGAGAATGATGACTCTCTTTATAATGGGGGTATTAGCAGTAGGGTTCTGTAGAGTTGCTTCTTAATTAACCTACTGCTTTATAAAGGCTACCTCTAATGAGCGTATCTCCTGTATAGAGAGTTTCAACTATACGTAATGCAAACGTTAAACCAGTCACCGCTTTGCCTGAATTATGTATTGAGCAGGGCTAATTCAGCACTTTTTGTATAGTACTTCAAAATCCAAAATAGTGATGACAAAAATGGCCCCTCGTAAGGCGTAATGAAGATGGTGACTTGAAATTGCCACCCTCTTTCTTCAGTGAACACTTATACCCTGCTGCCCTGACCATATGAGCCCTTTATTTCTGGGCACGTATACGGTTCACATGTTGGTGACCAGTACATGAAGACCTCAAAATGTGGAATGGAATAAAGAAATCAATTCCCATATATATTGTGGATTACCCTTCTCTAAATCAATGGTAGTCAACATCATCCTTCAATCCACCAACCGCCCAAGCAGGTGTCTCAATGTATCATCCAATTAAATCCATTCCTTAAATCCAGTACTGCTAGTAGCATGGACTGTAATTACTCACTAATTAAGGAGTCAATGAAATCACCTGTAAGCTATAATACAAACAAGATGCCACTTGTTAAGTACTTGTGTCTTAGCTATTTAAACCAGAGACATTGCTGAGGTTTTATTGTAGGTGTGAAGGTTTTATACTTTTTATTGTGATAATGGCATTGATGAGGACTAGGGTAAGGTTGGGTTTTTGTTTTGGGGGGCTATCTTTGGGTTGTGATTTAACAAATGTAACATTGGTGTTGTGTTATTTAAAGCCAACATTTGTTTTAGCATATGATGGGTTTTAGTGAATCCTGCTTTAATGCTTCTTCTTGTATCTTATGGTGTAGGTGACTATGCACACCTTTAATTGTTTGGTATTGAAATGTAGTATCTTTGTCCTACCACACTCCACAGATCATACTTGGTGGTAAACTTTAACTTGCTAATGATTTTTGTAAAGTCACTGCAAGGGAGAGCTGGCTGGTGTTAAGGCTCTGTGTATGTGTACAGAACACCGGGATTTCTGTAATCTTCTGCCCCCATGCATCCTATAAAGATGTTTGTGGGCCCAAAATGGGTAACCTGCAGGTTCACAAACCTCACCTTTATCAGCGCTGTATGTAGCTTCCATGGGGGTTTTGGGTCAAAGGATAGCTGCCTCTATCAAACGCCTTGGGAGATATTAAGGTGTCTTTAAGACTTGGCCTTTGTCCTTGTATTGGACTCATTAGTATTTAGGTAACATAACTAATGCATTCCTTTTTTATTAATGGCAATGTAATAACAGTTATGTTTGACTCTTTCCTGATGCAAATATTTTGGCTTGGAATCAGGATAGCAATATGCAGGTTTCAAACCACTTGTATTGGGTTCTAATATGAAGCTGTTCAACTTGTCTACCGTGTTCTCAATGTAAAATGTAACTACCCTACATTCTCAGAGCATGCGGCTGGATGCAGAGAACAAAATGGTGGCTGGGAAGGCTGCAGTCTGCAAGCCACGGCAAAGAAATGCCCTGGGTGATATTGGGAACAAAATGGTCAAGACGAATGTGCCCAAGAAGGTAAGGTTAAGAAATGCACAGCTAGTGGATATTTAATCTCTGATATTGCAGAATCTACTCTAACTTTTATTTTTATTCCCCACTGCATCAGGAAACAAAAGCTCTCAAAAAACCAAATGCAACGAAGCCAACCAAATCCTCTGTTCAGCAGCAGACAATGCTGAAGGAGCCAGAGAAGGTGATTTATTGCTTTAAAATGGTTTCATATTGATTATACCATAATAGAAATTTTAGCTAACAGCTTTTTGTTGCATTGCTAGCTTCAAGTAGTAGGTTGGCTGCGTTCATTCTATATTCCTTGAGCCAGTACTTTATTACAGTGATAGGTTCCTCTGTAGGAATATCTTTGTATCGCCCTGCCTCTTGGACCTGGAAAGATTAGTGTGCTAACACGCTTAATCCTTGTGGTCTGGGTGACTCCTACAAAAAGCACTTTCTACAGTGGAAAGATGTTTAGTGTTATAACCACATGCTAGATGCAGACTGACAAACCTGTCCGTACTTCAGGTCTGCAAATATTTATGGCCAGGCTGCTACTGCTGAGTGTGATCATATCTTGTGGCAACTGCACACATTAATGAACTGCTCTCTATTCTAAACTTAACATTTCAGTACAGGAATAAGGTTGATATTCCTGTTAATCACAATAACAAATTATTTCATTACTTGCCCCAAGCTCCCGTTCATAAAGATGTTTATCTTTGATGCCACTCTATAGTATAATGTATCGGCACAGTTGTGCAGAGCTGATATTTCTTGGTGTTGCTCACTAGCCGGTGCCAGCCTGTCCCGTCCCTATGGACACGGATGAAGAGCTGCCCCAAGCCTTTTCCAATGCCCTCCTCCAGATAAAGGATGTGGATGAAGATGATGCAGACAATCCCATGCTGTGTAGTGATTATGTGAAAGACATTTACTGCTACCTGAGGCGCCTGGAGGTATATGATACATTTTGACTTGTGTTATGATTACAAAAACTGTTTCTTGCAGTAGGGCATCAACTAAAGGGCATTTACATTTCCCTTCTGTAAGAACATCTATAGACTTGACCTGTAAAACACCTCAATACAATATTTGGCCCTTTGGTCTGGTCTATTAAGTATAGACTTGTATCTACCCATAAATGTGTTTAGTTTCCCTCATGCTACTACTGAATTCCACCCAATCCTCTTCTCCTGTGATTAACCTTTTTATTTCGACTCCCTTGATGTATAACTATTTATATCCGCCACAGCTTTCCTGAGTATTTTAGTAGAATTTCTCTGAACACTCTAGATCTTCTGTCCTTCTGCTTATGGGGTCTCCAGAACCTCGGCTCTATGGCCCAGCCTCACCTATTTTGTGCAGGAATAAAATATCCCTCTCTATGATGCCCTTAGGAATACAACATGCAGCCTGCTAGCTTAAAATGTCTGCCTTTCAGTTAAAAAATGACTTGGTCTCCTCTTGACAACATAACCTCCTTATACCATGGATAGTTTGTCTTACTTGTACATGGAGAGACTGGCCAAATAAAATTGCTAGATATTGTAATCGAAAGCTCCTTGTGTGGGGTTTCTTTTCTTCAGGAAGAACAGGCAATCAAGCTACACTATCTTGAAGGCCAAAGCATCAATGGCAACATGAGGGCCATACTGATTGACTGGCTTGTGCAGGTTCATCTGCGCTTTAAATTGCTCCAGGAGACTCTATTCATGACTGTGGCTATTCTGGATCGCTTCCTTCAGGTGTGTCTCCCATATGTGAATAACACTGACTCTGTGGCTGGCTCTCTATGAATCCCTGACTTGTAACCTTGCATTCCAACAGGTGAATCCTGTGCCAAAGAAGCTGCTCCAGCTGGTTGGTGTGACTGCCATGTTTGTTGCCTGTAAATATGAGGAGATCTATTGTCCAACCATTGGAGACTTTGCCTTTGTGACTGATCACACCTATACCACAGCGCAGATCAGGGACATGGAAATGCAGATCCTCAGCATGCTCAAATTTGATATTGGCCGACCATTACCCCTGCACTTCCTGAGGAGAGCATCAAAGATTGGGGAGGTGAGTCTAGGTTGCTAATCATTGTCTGCCTGTTAACTCCAGCAACAAACAGCTGAAAAGCGTAAACTAAAATTTAAAAGCTTATAGCAATATCATGACATATCTCTGGGAAAACAGTAAGTGGTCCAGAGAAGGGACTAAATGGATCAGCCGGTTTCCCTAGTTGGTCTAGCACTCAGACTCAATCTAATTGAAAGGATTGCACAATGCCCATACATTCTGAACGCCCTAGTCTTGTGTACGATGTTCATAATCCAGCATTTCTGCATGTGCTTCTTTGCTATAGGTGGATGCTATACACCACACATTGGCCAAGTACCTTATGGAGCTAGCTATGCTTGACTATGATATGGCGCACATCCCTCCATCACAGGTAGCAGCAGGAGCATTCTGTCTCTCCATGAAGGTCCTGAATACTGGTGAATGGGTAAGATTCTGCCTAAAGGGAGATGGTATGACTTGATGGGGTTGCATTATAGTAGACCATGCAAGGCAAGAGCTGCCTCCATAACTATTCCTTTTCAGACTCCTACACTCGAACATTACATGGCCTACACAGAGAGCTCTCTGCTACCAGTCATGCAGCACTTGGCAAAGAATGTTCTGATTGTCAATAGAGGCCTTACAAAGTTCACGGTGAGACTTCTGTCCTGAAGTAGGAAAATCTGGGTATAAATGCATTGTACCATTACCTGAAAAGGGCTCATTTATACTTGGCTTTCTTGATTTGAGTGTCCTATTTCTTGCAGGCTATAAAGAACAAATATGCCAGCAGTCGTCAGATGAAGGCCAGCTGCTTGCCACACCTGAACTCTGAACTACTGGAATGCTTGGCCGAATCACTTAGCTGAAATGAGTTTGTAAATGTATACATAGATGCTCTTAAAATATATTTTTATCATTTTAATAAAGATTACTTTTTATATAAAATGGATGCATTTATTTACAGCGACAAACTGCACTCACCTCCAAATTGTAGGCAAAAAAAAAGTAAACCAGTCTTGATGTGCAGGTACGGGGATAGTGGAAACTTGTGTGGTTTTGGTTTTTTTTTTTTTTTATTTATAAACTAGGCGCTCTATGGGCTTTTAAATTGCCAATATGTTAGCACTTTTACATGTGATTGCTGATCACTTCCTAAGCTGGCCACTGTCTTTGATCGGTTTGGCAGCTGCATTTTTATTTTTTTGGGTCTTGCACTTGTGTGCTGCAATCTTGCACTTGTGAAAAGGACTTTGTCACAGCTGTCTAATGGGCCAATATGGCTTAAGAGCCCAGTTAAAATAGTCTTGTTTTCAGTCCACATCTCTAGAAGGAAAGCACAAGTTCTAGATGTTTAGCCGTTAAATATATTTATGCTAGGAGTGATTGTTCTGCTTTCAATCTAACTATTACTGTTCCCTATAGTAATTGTGATTCTGATGGAGTGACAGAACTGCGGTACTTGGTTGTTTTGAAACTTTTCTTTTTTGTAGTTGAGGGTTGTTCTCTTCCCCCTTGGTCTGATTAAAGCCCATAACTCGGACAATTCAATTTCCTACCACTTTCTCTATTCATTTTAATATACTTGAATAAATAGATTTAAATCCCTGCTGATCATAGATGCTGTGTGTGTGTATATCCTGCTATTAACTAAGTTGAAGCGTAGTTACAGGTATTAATCAATGTTAACACCAGGAAGTACAAACAAAGCACATCTTGGGCAAGATGAAAGGCATTAAGTTACTTAGATAACAATGCTAGGCAACATTCATTAAAGGTTTCTTTCAACCCAAAGGAGGGACTCACAATTGCATAGCAACTCAGAACACGAAGCCATAGGCATTCAAACACAGGTAGCAAGACATCTGCGCCCCAGGTTCTTCATTTTGTCTGTCCCATTTGGATCTATGTATCCTCCTCTTCTAGCAAAAGCAAGGGGATGAAGCCATGGAGATTTCACCATATATAATTTCATACATGTTAACGGAGTGACCTTTAGAATGAACAGATCCTTCAAGAAAGTCTCATTCAGTGAGGAACCAGTGTTTGGTGAGTGGGCCTCGGTATGAAAAATGACATGACAGTCTCAGGCTGTTACATGCAAGGTTTTGGGATGGAAGATGGGATGTTATGTAATACTTTAAAAATAACCAGTAGATTGAACTTATTTATGCTATGTAATGTGCTTTCACAAGTGCCATTGTCGGCTTGGAGTACATATAGTGTCCACTTACGCAAAGAGATTTAGTTTAAGTCATAATGTACCTTAGAAATTACTTGCCCATTTAAATTCACTAATACACAACACAATACAGTAACAAAGCCAACGTAAATAGAAACCAGATTGTAGCAAACATTAAATCTGTTGCAAAAAAAATTTAACTTGAATTCTTCATACCGCAAGGAATATTAACACTTAAGGGTCATGCTAATTGACAGTTCCAGTAATTAGTAGTCACTTTTTCCCCAGAGGGTACACAAAGCAGGTAGACAAGTTACATATGTAAAACAAGACAAAGGCAGCTTTATAACATTTGAACTGTCTGTGATGAATGAGGACAACTGGTTTTCTCGTAAGGTTAATCTAAAGTTGGTATTTTCCCCATTAGGCTCGGATAGAAGGCCAATGGAAAATCATACTCATTCTGGGATCTTACACCACTACTATCCACAGATAGCAAAGCAACTTGCTCTAACATCACATGTGTACAGAAAGCTAAAAGAAAATGGAATTCTCACAACAGAGCAGATTGGACTTTTAGAGGTAAAATGGCTCTTCTTGGCATATTGTTTCAAATCCTACCAAACCCTATAATGAAAAACACCTGAACACCGAAATGTAAAAAAAAAATGCTTTCGAGGTCTTTGATTTTTGGGTGCTTATAAACATGTTCCGTGGACTTTAATTGTAATCGCATTGGATGAGGACAATTTACATGTAATGTGAGTGAATTTTAAGTTTTAGAGCATTTAGTGCTTACTCATTTATGTTGTTTGCTGCATTAGCTGGAAGAGACTCAAGATGGAAAAATATCTAAACTTATAGAGGTCTTAAGGAATGCAGATCATCATGTTTTTACAACGTTTTGTGTTATACTCTATGAGACTGGACACCATCGGCTCGCTCAGACACTGCAAAACGCAATAAGATCCAAAAGAGAAGTGCTACCAAAGGGTAAGATCGCTAATATCCTTCTGATACACTCAAAAGGTTGACTGTTGAAAGGTGTATGTGATACAGGGCTGGTCTCGGGCAGCTACCTGGAGTTCCTGAATCAGGGAGAGAAGTCTGAAGTTGTAGCAGTCATTTCCAAGGGACATAGAGCCCTACTGAGACCCAAATCACTGTGCCCCTCTTTCCTTAGATACTAGGGTAGCACCCTAGCTGCCCCTTCCTCGTCTGAGACACGGAGCATCTGACATGATGTCATCCCCTTCTATTCCAGGCTATGGGGGCTGTTTTGAGCCGGTACAGCATCCATAGTGTAAATGGGCCTGTGGAGCAGCTGGATACTTAGGGGACCTGATCACCCAAGAGGGCAATCTGCCCCCAGTTTGGCAGCTGCCGCCCCCTGGATCTGTCAACCTAGGCCAAGAATACTTCACTGTTCTACAGTCCTAAAAGTCGCAAGAATGGTTTCATAACACAGCAATGCAAAACAAAACTGCTGTGTACACAATTGTAAAAACATAACGCAAAGGAAAATGGAAAAAAGGGAGGGGAGACCAGTTGGACTGGGATCGGCCCTGCTAAGTTGTCATTTTTCTGAGTGTTGAGCTACCATGACTACCATAGACTACCATGAAGCATAATGAAGTCCTGCAGATCTAATGAAAGCGAAAATAACAAATATATATTAAACATTTTGGAAGAAAAAGAAAGTTTAGAAAATGTCTTATGTGATTTCTCATATGTATTGGGTCCAAGATTTATCTAGAGTACCCAGGGGCTCCTGTTACATGATGTTTTTTTTTTCTTTCAAGTTCTGTCACTGTCATCACCAAAGCAGATACTAAACGAAACAGTTTTACTGCATTATAAATATGACAACATGATGAAGGAAGAAAATATACAACTGGGGAAAAAAATGCAAGCCATGAGGAGGAAGTACACAACAAAGTGAGTAGTAATGTGAATTCATGTATAATTTTAATAATATACTGTTCCCTACCCAATCTTCTTATTACTCTTATTCGAATGCAGAATTAGAGTGTAAGAATTGCCCCTTTTAAATTAGGGCTCATTAGGTTATAAAGTATATGTATATAGATTATTTTTGTTTGTTCTTGTCATTGACATTTCTCCCATCTTTAACTCTAAAACAGGGCAGAAAGTCCAATTTTTACTTAAAATGTATTACAAAACATGAGGATTTGTTTTTAACGACGGCATGGCTACCAGAAATCTTTAATTTGGTCAGGATAGTTCATATCTGGCTCCAGATTTCCATAACTGTGGCAGCTTGAAACGGGTCTCGTTCAGATCGGAAGTGGTGGGACTGAAGCATAACAAAGTCCTTGTATAACCTGGAGAGAATTTGATGTTCTAAAGCAATATTGGCTGTCATACATTATATCACGAAAGACATCTACGAGTATAAGATCTTAAATAGTAAAAAAAATATATTTCTGCATTTTATGTTGTCACAGGTTGAAAGAGCTTGAAGAACAAATCTCTTTGGCCAAATGGAAGAGGGATCTTGTTATAAAAGAACGGAACATTATCTGCAGTGAAAACGAAGCCCTTCAGAATCTGAATACTGAACTTCAGGCGCTAATTGGGAAACTGCGGGATACCTCCCTCCAGACCAACCATCGTGATTTGGGATTTAGTGTAGACATTGCAAAATCTAGAACATTTTACCCCAGGGCAAATTTAGGCCTTATTTATAGGTGAACAATACATAGACGGTGGCTCCTATACATTCATAACACAAGCTGCTAGGAACAACCACCAGACTGGGCCAACATTTGGGACATTAGGCCCAAAGGCCAATAAATACAGGCAAGTGGCTGCCTGCTGCACACGTTTGGCCAAAATGAGGCCACATGTGCCCAATGGCCAATCTGGTCTTACCAAAAGCTTGCTAATTTGACATTACTCAAAAAGATAAATCTTTTTTGTATGCAATTTTATGTTCATTTGTTATAGGGGGTAACCATGGCAACCTGCTCGAAAAAAAGAGCGCAACATCTACATATCTCATGCCACTTATATGAACTTGTGCGCCTGTGTATTACCCATGAAACTAGTAATAAAGTGTATCGTTGTCAAATCAGCACGTGAGTTAAGACTCTTGTTTATTTTTGAGTTCATATACATTCTCCTTTTAACTGTGGTATTCGTTCGTCCCGTTACCCCGTAACGGAGCTCCAGACTGCTTTGTTAATTACATTACTAATAAAGTTAGGTATAGAAAAAAATGAACACATTGTTAGGCCACCCCCACCACGGAAGGCGGCAGGGAGTTTGAACTAAGGGAAAGTTCCGATGCCTATGCTCGGGCATCTGATGACGTTTTAGAGTACCGGGGCCGCGTACTTTTGCCGGTGGGAAGGGGTTTTGTAAGGGGGTCGCTATGGATGCCGCGGAGGCGCTGTCCGGGCCGCTAGAATCCCTGAAGCTGCACAGCGCCGAGCTTGGGAAGGTGGCATTGGTGGGAGCCTGTGGGCAGGAGAAGAACGAGCAGCCGAACGTTGACCTTCTGCAACTGCTGCGGTGAGTTAAGGGTCTGGAGGGGTAACAACTGCAACACCCAGCACACACAGCCAGTCAGGCCGTGAGGAGGGAGATAATACATTAATATATTTGCCTCATATTCCATCTAGTAAGCCTCTCAGCACCCTCCTGCCTTGCAGTGTTCCTGTGCCCCTTTCTTATGATTTGGCCCCCTCTGTGAAAACAATTCCCTGTACACGTTCATACCTGCTCACCTCTGCAGACTGACTCATGTAAGCGGGTGAGATAATGAGCAGCAATGCCCGGCTTTCACTAACAAACTAAAAAGTATTCACCGCTGAAAAACTTCAGTATGTCAGATCTATGCCTGACGCGCTCACCGCAGAAAAGTGTGTGAAACACGACAATATCGTTAACATAATGTATATCACAAACTTTATTCTTACCTGGTTTTCCAGATGTTGTACAGCATGGCTGCTGTGGGCAGGTTTCTCTTCTCTCCATGATGGAGCTTCTGCTGCTTAATAGCCAAAGGGCAGCCTCTCTCTACACTATAGAAATGTATAGATAGCCATTGATTCACTATGTAGGAGGTACGTAGCTGGCTGCCTGAACCCCCTTTGCCTGCTATGTAATCCTGGGTAACTGGCATTTGAGGTCAATGTGTATGATAGCCGAGGGTCCCCTTTACATAGTTTTTCTTCACTGTGAAAATAAACAGGGGAGTTCATCAGGCTCCCCACCATGTATCTGCACCCCCTGGTCCTTGGTTTGCCAGTGCTCCCTCGCAGTATACTCGCCGCCGGCTGGCTCCTGTGGGTTCCAGGGGGACTAATGAGACCTTCCTTATGCAAATTTGACTTTTCTAATTTTCTCTTCCAGGCTCCGAGAACAAGTTAAACACCAGCTTTTTGAGCTACAAAACATGGTTCAATCAAGTAAGTGTGTGTGTTGTTACTTTAACATTTAACATGTTATTTTGGAGTTTTGAATGCATAAATCTTCTTATGGGAGGAGAACGTTTCCTTCCACCCAGAGACTGGGACAACTGTGAACTCTCTTGGAGGTTAATTAATACTAAATCATGATCACGTCTCATTGCGCTTCCTTCCTGGGGCATTTAGTCACTTGAACAGTGACATTTTATTTTGAGATTAATTGACTGGGTCTATCACCAGTGCCACTCCACATTATATACTCTCATTTGTTTACTTGCTTATTCATCAGTTTATACATGAAGCAGAAATTAATCAGGGAATTAGAAATGGAGTTATAAATTAAGTAATGAATCCTGAAGAAATGGTAAAAGCTATAAGATCTGGCTTGGTAACACATGGATGCGTTCAATGGAAGGGTGGATGTTCATTAGCAATATGTTGATGTCAAAGCCTTTTGGTAAAATCAAGTTCCTTTTCTATGTGAAATGAAACAAATCTGTACTTTCATTATTATTTGCAGACGAATCTTCCTCAGACTTTTATCCTGAAGAGAATCTGACTGAAGTGTAAGTGTTCCCCCCACATTAAAATTTGCAGAAGCTTTTTATTGAATACTAGGCATCAGTGCAATAATAATAATATAATAATAATAGCTAACATTTTATGTGCCAAGCGCCCCCCTTCAAAAAAAAAGAAAAAAAAAAAAGCTATTTTTGAAATGTATTTTCCTCAAGCCTCCTTGTTCAAAGTGATACACATTATGCTAACGTATATAATTGCTTTGATACGTTACAGGATAATTAATGTTTATTTTTCACAGAGCAAAAGAGTTGCGAAAAGAAATTGAAAACGTAAAGCTTTCCTATAAAAACAAAACAGCAGTGTTGCAAAGGTAATTTGTTTTCTGAATTATTATTATTTTCTGGTCCTTTTGTAACTTTATATATGAAAATGTCCTTCATATTTGCTGTGGCAGTTGAAGAAAAACCTGCAGAAGGCAAATGAATGCTAGTGGTTTCAAGCTTTCAAGAAAATCTGAAGATTTAAAAATACATGGCTTTTAAAATGATTTGTTTTCTGTAGGATGCAATACATGCACGCAATTCAAAAACAGCTGCTGGAAAACGACAGCGAATCAAGGTAACGTCTAGTTTTCACATTTTCTGTATGTGATCATGTTAAATGTAATTGTCATACTCTTCGACTCGACGTTCACAAGAGTGATGAAAACAAAGAAAATTATTTCCTCGAAGTATTATTGGATATCGTGAAGGGAACTCCCACTATGCTTTTATATCCTTTAGTTATTTATTTCTGTTTCAGATGAGTGGTTACCAACCCCAAAACTTTTGTTGTTTGTTATTCGCAACCTAGAAGCCACCTGGAGATTACAACATGGCGCCGGATATGTCACGTGATGCAGCGTAATTGCATAAATACTTATGCCACAAATGGCGTCAAACATCTTTATGCAAGCCATGTTATTTTAGGAAAAAATACTGTGCCGTTGCGTACGGCGTGTCTGGTGTCAGCCCAGGCTAGTACTGACTGCCCTTTAAGGTCATGTTAATATCCATAAAACATTTAGTACGGTTAAAATGGTGTTGCTATCTTGCACATATATTGAACATTATAGATTCATATTTTCTTTGTGGCTTGCAAACCTGGTGCTAAACTATGTAAAAAAAAAAAAAAAGTTGCCTTTTGGTAATGCTTTCTGTCGCTAAATTCTTTACTCAGGCTGTTCGGGCTATGGGGCAGAGACCTCCTTTACTAATTTATCCATACCTATTGTATCAGAAACTCTGTATGAAAACTTTTCTTGTCATACCGACCCCTTTTTAATATACTGTAAAGTGCTAAGTACATACTTTGTGCCAACTAATATTGAGCTGGTTTTTGCAATTTCATATTAAGCATCCTTCATGTGAGTATCACAGACAGATGCTGTTTAAAGAAGTCATTCTTTTTCCCTGTAGGTTAATTCATAACACAATTAAACATACAGTGGAGCTGTCATCTTCAGCGCTGAAAGTGCACCAGGCAAGTGGTGTGTTGTTTGTGTTTGTGTACGTATATTTGGCATTGCTATTCCTCCTCTAATTCTGTAAAAGCTTCTTTGCAAAGACAGCGTGTAGCTGGGCTCCGTCCTGATCACTTTAAACATATATGCATTATAGTCTAATACTCTTGATCCATGTTTGTTTTTGTTCTACAGGAGACAAGAGAATTACAAGGAAAAATATATGAAGTCAGAAAAAAGAGATTAAGTAAGTCTGTTTTCTCCAGCTTTTAATGAAGCATTAGTCTTGTCATTTTCAGCTATCTTTAGTGGGAATGTCATTCTGGAGAAGATATTGTAATATTGTTACTACTAATAAGAATCCCTGATACTTTGGACATATTCACTATTTTCCTAGATACTAGGTATCTGTGGTTCATAGGCATTTACTGCTAAGTGTAAGATGTTGTGCTGAGTTATATGCATCTCTCTGGAAGTTTTCCTTTTACCAGGTGCTAAAATATTAGTCCAGTTCCAATGTTTTATGTATCCAGGCCAGCTCGTATTTTGTCATTATGCAAATATCATTTTGCTTAAGCAGCCAATGTGTAGCATAGTTATCCAGCATCGATGGTTGAGAGAGGCAAACGGGAAGCTTTGTGTTCTGTTCAAATTGAAAAGAGTGAGGAAATTTCACAGAATTAACTACACTTAAAGCATGGCCAGCTCAGCCCTTTCTGTAGGGGCCGCTTCATAGGTTTGACCTTAAAGATTTACACTATAGTCAGAGATGAGAACTGCATTGTTACTTGTTACAATCCATCATGAAGGCTCATTCCAGGCTTATCTCCCTTACCCATCACACAAACAGCTCTCCCCCCTGTCAGTCTCCTCACTTACCTATATCTCCTCAATCATTTCCACATTACTATGGAATAAGATGGAGCTATATAAATCGATAATAATAATCATAAACATTAAGGGCCACATCCATCCAAAAGCATGGCGCTGCTCAGTAATGTGTAAGCGAGTTTCTTTCTATTTGTTGGTTTCCAGGACTAAAGGAAAAGGGCTCTAAAATAATGTCAGAGATCCAAAACATAAAAATTAGCCAGAGACATGACATGGAAGTCGCTGACAATGCAAAAACAAAGAAGATCTGTAAACGCCTAGAAGAGGAGGTGAACACCACAAGAGTGATACAAAGTGTATTCCAGGTAAATCAGTTGTAACAGAAAGCTCCCAAACTCGTTCTGGATATGCATTACAATTAATGTTATCTTCTGTTTTAATTTCATGATTTCTTTTCCCCTTAGAATCTTATCCTAGGCAGTCGTGTTAACTGGGCAGATGATTCAAAGCTAAGAGAAATTGTCCTAAAGCTTGAGAAGAATCCAACCACGTTATAAGAAATGTATATTTAATCCATTATTTTAATTTTGTACATTGTTTTATTGATTTATTTTATTATGATTTATTTTATATTTACAATATGTGCAAAGATGTAGTTTATTTGGACAATTACCAACGTTCAGTGTAATGTTTTCTGTGGCATGTTTTAATTTTTGCTAAAAAAAAAAATCTGCAGGCCGAACTAGATTGTTTGTTTGCTTTTGCAAGTTTATGATAAATGGGCAAAAATGCCTATAAATATATATATATTATATATATATATATATATATATATATATATATATATATATATAAAGAAACCAACAAAGTTGTTAAACAGTTAAACAGAAGATTGTGTATTCTGAGCATTGCCCTACAATGAAATACGAGGATCCCCGTACCTTTCCGATAGAGTGAGTCTTACTTCTTGTATTTGTAATTTTTAAATGAAATGTGTTTTCCGAAACAAATAGTAAAAAAGAAAAAATCCCTAGCCTTCCCAACTCTGTAATGGCTCAATAAATGGATTTTTATGAGGAAAAAAGTTGGTATGGAACAGTTTTATCTTTTAAAGCAGAGGATCCATTCTGCTGTCCGCTGTGATGGGACCCCGGAACATCCTTTATGTAACCCATCCATTTTTTACTTTTGTTTTGTTTGGTTTTTGTAATTTCATAATGTGTATAACTGACTGCTGGGATTGGAGGGAATTTTTTATCATCAACAAAGAGCTAAAAAATGTGTTGAAATATATAGAATACACACAAGCATAGCCTTGCACATTTTTGTTTCTCTACGTTTTTCATTCTGTTTCATATATATGTCACAGTAAGAAGTACATTCCTGAGCTATTATGTGATAAGATCGTCCATTCCACTGTGCTTTATTAACCCCTTAATATGTACATTCCTTTACCAACACATCGTATTTCGGACACCGTCTAACAAGGGGATGAATATAAGGTATCACGCTCCACGTGGAGGAAGGAGCTCTGAAAGGTAACCTTGATCTGTATGCTTGTAATAGAGCTGAAGGGCTCTGGGAAAGAATAAAAATGATCGCAAACATTTACGCAAGCATCGTTATGTGGCAAAATACAACAGGTATTGGCACCAAATATTCAAATCAGCCCCACAAGGCATATTTTTCCCGCATTTTACCCGTTATATAGACCTGGACTTCTAGGACTCTTAATGTTAGTGATGCTGGGGCCACTTGGACTTTAAAGGAGTCCTTGCTTCAAGAAGCCGTGTTTATACTGGAGACTGTGAGGTTTCTTATTTACTTGGCATGTTAGTGTAATGATGAAATACATGATTAACGCTGCCAGAGATGGGCGAGTCTCGGTGATGATGATAATGATCACCTATGAACATGCAGATAATTTGAGGTAGCAAAATTATAAGATTCACATTATAAAAATGGGTTACTTAATCAGAGAAAGGGTTTTCAGACGTTACTAGTCCTATTATGTGCTACGTGTTATCTCGGCCCAACCTAACACCCTCACTTCTTATCTAACTGCCTGAACAAACAATATGATGTCTCATTGCGAACCACTCAGCTGGACATACTGACCAATGGAAGTCTATGGAGGAACGGACTTCATTAGCATTGCCATAAAGAATCAAGCTCAGTGTGGTGATCGCACAAGTCACTCAAAATATCACAGAACAATAGCAGCCTTGAGGTTTTTTGCTTCCAAAATGGTATGGTCGATATACCTACTTGAATGCAGGTGATGTAATTCAAACAGTAATTTAAATAATAGAAGGGTTTCCATGAGGGCCGGTATATTAACACGTTTGTCCCTACCTAGAATCTTACCAATGGGATATTAAAGGGTTAATATTTCCAGACTGTCAGTGGATTTAGAAAGTTCCCAGGTGTGATCACAACCAGCAGAACCTTTTCATACAGGACAGGCGAGTAATAAAGTCACAGAGAAGTCTCACTAATTTCACCCAGTCCACTATAAACAAAGAAATAAACAAGCTGTGCGGCTGCCGGCACATGTTCTGTACATGGTGTATCCGAGCATTGTGCACGCATTAAGACAAGCACTGCAGCTGTTTCCAACTACAACACCCATGAAGCTCAGCGAAACAAAAGATTGGCTGCGCGCGATTGGATTCGTTGTTCGTCAGCTCGTGTTGCTTCGGTGTGAAATTCAGCTATTGATCGATTCGTGTCACGAACCAGCTCTATAAAGCCGCCGTGGAGTAGGTTCGTGTGACGTCACGTCACGTCAAGTTACCCGGATGCGGATGTAACCTTACTGGGTCGCCATGGGGAGTAAGATGGCGGCAGCCAGCAGGGTCGTTCAGGTAAGAATGAGTTTGTGTGGAAAAGTTTCCTGATGGCATGAAGATGTGGATATGGCGGGAATAGTGTGGGCTCTCCCTGCCTTGGCGCGCCGGTCCGAGGCTCTGTGCGCGCTGTTTTCCTGACGTGGGTCACCCTGATAGAGGAGACCTTGGGGTTACACTTCGAGAAGACAAGTAAGGCAACTGCTCAAACCTTCGGAGTGTGGAAGGTCACTCAGGGATAGAAATAATAGCTGCCTCCCCACTGGCTCAGACATACTCTGTCTGCCTCATCATGGTCTCTTCTTCCATCTTTCTCTCTGAATATAATAGCGGCTCCTGTATTTCACTCATTTATATAACCTAAATATATCTATATATCATTTTAGACTGTGGGTGTCCCTCTTTATCCAATGCATGGGTTTGTTTTATCTTAGTCAGTTGTAGTCAAATCAATGTAAGAAGTAATTGTAAGGAGTAAATTGTTACCATAATAGAAATAAAAGCTAATAACCACACAATAATCTTAATATCCTAACATAACACCATATTGTTATACTGAGATTACACTGAAACTGCAAAACAAGGCGGAAAAATCCATTGGTTGCTCTGACAACTGCACTGTTATTATACTCTAGTAAGAAGCAGTGGTTCTTAATATAGAAACATCCAGTTTGACTGCAGATAGGAAGCTTTTGGCTCCTCAGGTTTGTCTGTTTTTGACGCGTCAGACGTTAATCTGTCCTTGGTCTGGTGTTATAGCCGGTTTGGCTCTATGCCTGTCCCATGCAGGTTCGTATTTATCCCACCGTCTGTCTCGAGTCGTGCTGTATGTTGCAATGTTAATGTCCTGAATGTTGAAAACGCGTTCTTCTGCTAATAAAGGGGTTTATGGCAATATAGCATTTTATTGTGAGAGAACTAATCCACCCAAACCAGGTTTACCCATCCCATAAATAATGTCTCCGAATTGGAAAACAAGTAGCAAGCAGGCACTTCCACTATCTTTACCAGTTTAATGTCAACACGTAGTTAACCCACCCCCCCGGAAGCGTGTCTTAGCAGATCACAAATTTATATGGGCACTTTATCACCGTGAAAAAGTGTTAAAATAAGAAATATTTAAGACCGTATTACTCTTAAGGGCAATATAAGAGTAGTTAAGAGCGGTATTTTCCGGGTTCACCGGCGTGCTGAAGGGAAGCGGATCCCCTGCATGTTTAGCTGCTGAGGACTGAGACAGTTTTGTGAAGAGTAAATTAAATCATTTTCATTTCTGACACTCTAATTTTAATTTATTTTTTCTACTTGTAGGTTGTAAAGCCACATGTCCCAGCTATTCGATTCCCTGATAGAAAGAACAGTCCTAAGCCCAATGGTGAGTATGTCGGCTCTTTCCCCTGTGAGTAGGTAATCTCTGTTCATTATGCTGCAAATCTCTCCGCCATCAATCACATATCAATGAAGGAAAACCATTCTGAATTTCTAATTTCATGACTTTGCACCAGAACTTTTTTTGTACATAAAAACCCCTAATATTTTCTAAAACATTGTTTTATTGCCCCTAGAGGCGTTACAAGCATCTCTGAAGTGCCTTGCTTGTGTCATTAGGTGGCATAGATAAAACTGGCTGTGTCTACACTCTGTGCTCAGTACCTCATGAGGGGCATTAAGTTCGATTGTCAGCCAGACACACACTGAACACTTGCTGCAAGAGTACGACTGCTTATAGTGGGGTAACTGATCTTTTACCGCCTTAAAAAGTGAAAAAGTGTCCCAAAAACATCAACAATCGTGATGGCATGGAACATCCTGAAGGATTTTACTTGCTAATATCATACTTGCGAGGCTTTTTTTGTCTGTTTGGCTCAGCCTTACAGTTAATAAGAATTTGTTTTATTGTGTGTAATCCGCTCTAAAAGACAGCCGCTAAACTGATACCATTTTCGAACAAAACTGTTGTGGATTATATCATTTTACCTGCATATGTTTTTTTTCACTTAGACGAATAAACTAAATATATATTAATGTTTTTCAGTGCAGGAAGCCTTGAAGACCATGCTCTTTCCATTTAGTGTGCCATCGTTACAGACACACGATGCAGCAAGTGGAAATCCCCCAGGTCTTTATAATACGCCATCTACCCGCAAAGCACAAAGCGCCCCCGATACGTCTGACTTATTCAAATCACTACCACAGAAATACAGGAGAAAACATGTGACTAGTGAGGAAATGGAATATATCCAGGTAATGCAATGAATAACCACATTTATTTTATCATGGTTGTATCCAGCTAGGGTGATTGAACTGAGAAAAACACAAGTACACATGTGACACGGATCATGTGAGGACATTTTGATCTGTCAAATATGTAGAGAAAAGGAAGTGGAAGGGATGGTTCAAAAGAGGAAAAAAAAATGATGAGCCCTAATGCAGGGGTTGACAAACTTGGTCTAGGAGATTTTTCCAATTGTTCTTATTTTCATTTAAAGTGTTGGTTATATATTTCCTATCTCTTCAAAGGGGATGCTGAATGTTCCCCATATATATATATATATATATATCTCTAAAGATGATAAAGATCTCAAGTATAATAAATAATAATAAAGTATTGATCAGTACATCAATACTGATAATCTATATATCCATTCAGAAAAATCAGTGAATGATGGCAGCACTAAATATCTTTCGCTCAATCACACACAATCGCATAACAAAGTCAAAGAATAAGTGATGTGGGCTATTAGTGATATCTCTCAAATAAACCTATGCAACGTTTCAGCAACGTATTTTGCTTTTACAAGATTCTATCACATATGCATTCCAAATGAAAAGAGAACAATATTGTCATCTTCACCAACACTGATCAATTGTTTTAGGTAATCTTAGAATATTTTTAGGGTTATACAGTAACAGACACTAATGCACATGGATGCTATCACCATACACTAATACACACACAAACGCTATATGCTGATGTACACATTAACACCAGTCTTATAACAGGCATGCTCTCACAGCATACTCACCCACATACTGACTCTAGCACTATACATATACTCACTGTAACACTATACTCGCACAGTAATTCTGGCATTATAAGAACACACACAGTGAGTACTACAGCACAATGCGTACGCACATTAATTCTAGCACTACACACGTAATACATATATTCCCCAATACACTGACTCTGGCACCACACACACTGACACTACAGTACATTACATACACTAACTCCAACATTATACGTGTCCTGTTCCAGCTTCCTCATACCTGTTTTTTTTTGGGGGGGGGGGGTTTCTACACATGAGAATCTTTAAAAAAAAAAAAAAAAAAAATTGTTTCAGCACGTTTCTGTAATATTAATGTCTGTTAGATAATCAAGTATTTAACTGACAAATATGGAAAAATAGAAGAAATCGAGACGGGGCAAATACTTTCACAGCACTGTATATAACAGTTTAATACGATACAGGAAAGTATATTTAAAAGAGATAAATGTTAATACGGTTTGTCATAAATGAAAACTAGAGAGCCTGAGGCTTGGATGTAATGTAAGGAACTATAATTTATGAAGAGGCTGATAGATGAGATTAGAAGTGGTAAAAGTTAATACAGTGAGGTAATAAAAACAAACATGGGGCAAGACTATACAACAAGACCAAAGGAGGTTTCAGGTAGAGGACTGCATTGGGAGGCGGCTCCATTAGTGTCTCCTATCTTGCTCTGCCCATGAACAAGGCGGAGTCACGTGATGTGACGTCACTTCCTGTGACTCTGCCTTGTTCCTGGGCGGAGCATGAGAAGAGACGCTGTGAGGGAACAACTCGAGGGCAGCCTTGCGGGACTGCACGGGAAATCAGGAGGCGGGCGTGATTGGCCACAAATGTGGGAGCGGGCTTCAAAACAGCGGGCAGGAGCGGGATTCAAAAAGCAGTCCCACGCAGGGCTCTAGTTTCAGGTATAGGAAGACTAAACGTGCAAACGTCAAATTGTGTTTCTATTGAATTCCCCTTAAGCCTCCAGTTCAACAGATCATTGCTTGTGATTTTCTTTTAAAAAGACTAATATCTAAATTTATGTATTTTCCTGTATATATAACGTATAATTAGGGTTTCAAAAATCATGAGTCGTGCATTAATTCGTTTTGTTTTGTTTTGTTTTTTTTCTTTCAGCGTGGAGGTCCTGAATGAAAATGAAGAGCTCAGATTCCCACCAGTATAAACCTGTTCTGTTACCAAGTTCTTGGACAGATATAATTGTATGTTAACAATTGTAAATGATTAGCTTTAATAAAGAAACTCAATTCCTCACGCACAGGGGAAACTCAAACGCTACATTAGAAAAGTGTTTTTGCATTTTGTAAAAATTTAATTAAATTATTTGTAACTTTTAACTTGGTCCAGTAATTTAATATATTTCTTAGGTAGTGGTATGAAGAAATTTTAAAATACAATAATTACAAAAAGCATTTGTAATCAGTTTTAATGTTTTTTATTTTTTAAAGACTTGCTAAGCCTCTCGCCCTTCCATGCGCCAGCAGGTTAGCATGCTAGCACCTCAAGTGGGCATCACTGCCCTTACTCTTGAATCCAGCTCACTGGAAATTGCATTGAAAGTTTATGCACGTGTGTCACTGCTGCCTCATGGACCTCGCTCTGTCGAAATGCATTAAAGGAGCAAACCTAATATTTTCTTGTTGATGCCACATTAACAAATTTTAAATGCCATGCTTTCATGCTGATCTATGAGCACGATTCAGTACTCGCCTGCACACTTGTGTGCTTCTGACCAAGCTCCTTTACTGATCTTCTGATATTACCTGTGAAATATTTCAATGCTCTATTCTCTTGGGAACTGTTAGACAAATATACCATGCTTCTCTGATACAATCACAAAAGAAAGCTTAGAAATAATTAAGACGGGTATTTTCTCTGTGAATTATAGGGCTCTCCAGTATAACCTAATGTGTGTTACCCAAGGAGAGATGTCTCTGTTCTAATGAATATTCCACCTATTATGCTGAATGCAGCATACTTAACTATGTGTCACATTTGTAGTGTATTACCTTTGCATTTTCAAACTCTGTGCCTGAAGTCTTTAGTGATGTAATGTTAGTCCCTGATTTATTTCTTTGGAAATGCTTACTTCTCACCTATAGTCAGGCAACTGATGAAAATGCATTATTGCCACAATAGCAGAAAAGTATTGTAAAAGTTTGCCTTAGTGCATTTAAAACCCTTCTGGAATCAATAAAAATAATTGAGCGCTTCTTTGTTAGTTTTTATTACATTAGTCTACCTTTCTCGCGTAATACGACTCTTCTTACCCAGTAGTTTGGACCTTATGGGCATCCAAACTGCTTGTCTAACAGCCGTATGCGGTGGGTTAATCTGACTTGTGCGTGGTTGACTAGCCCAGTCCGGGTTTTTGCTCTGCTCATGCGCTAACAATGAAAATAGGTTAAGAACTCTATTATGTAGCCTCAATCCATTTACAATTACGCACCTTCTATGTTTGTTTCTAGTACTGGGTCTGTGTGTTCTGTATAATGAAATAACTCGATGATAGTCTTGTATCATTGTCCTTTAGGGGGGAAGCTTTTGAGTCTCTCTGTGCAAAGACCAGAGACATACTTAGCGTATTTGGCACAGGGGGCAGATCCTTTATGTGGCTCCCACACGCACACTTTAAAATGTAAAGACGCCCACAAAAAAAGTTGGCGAGAATATTTATTTCACTAATTTGTTAATTGTATCTGCCTCTAGACTGTAAGCTCATTTGAGCAGGGCCTTCCTTACCGGTTATCTCTGTTAGTCAATTTATGTTACATACTACTTGTTATGTCCTGTCTACCCATTGTGCAGTGCTATGGAATTTGATGGCAATATATAAAATAATAAATAACTGGAAAAAATAGAAATCTGAAAAAGTAAATTAAATACATATTTACTGAACAGATATGATACAGGATAACTCCCGTAAGTATATACTGAGCCAGACATTGACTGTAGTGCAGCATAACCCCCATTGCTATATGCAAAGCCAGACATTGATGTAGTAGGCCTCTGAAACAGCATGCCTGTCCACCTCTGCCATACCTAAACAGCCTGCTTGTTCTATTTCTGCCTCTTAACACTCATTCACACATTCAGTCTCCCACACCCCCTTACCCCTCCTGCAGTTTTCACTGGTCCGGGGGCCGGTCGAGCTGCCCTGGATCCTCGCTATCTATGCTGCCAAGGGTTGCCTAAGGCGAGCCCGCTGCTTACCACTTATACTCTTCCTCGCACAGGGTGCAAGCTGTACAACGGTAAGCTGCGGGCCTGGGTTAGGTGGCAGTTTGGCTGCTCAAGCCGGCCCACCGTGTACCCCTCTGATGAGTGGCACCCGGGGCGGACGCACCCCTTAGGTCTACTGGCCAAGATGCCTATTAGGATGTACTGGTTCGTCCTGACTTGCAGTCACAGAGACATCTCCCGGTTGCACTACATAGGCATGCTGTCAATAGACAGTCTGATCTCTTCCCCGTCATACTGTTTATGTTTAACGACACGAGACAAGGAATCTGTGATCGGGCACTTTGTTCCAGTAGGCGTCGGTGTTGACACTCACTGGAAGTTAGCTGAAGGACAGGAGGGCTTTCTAGATCAGGGGAGGAGAGGAAGTAACAAAATTAAATATAAATAAAAATGTATTGGGGGCCTGATTTTGACATAAGAAAAGTGTGAGCGGCCCCCAAAGGGATCCTGAAGCACACTGCCTTAGGAACAGCACAAAACTATTTTTTTTTTATTTTTAAATGTCCCTAAGTCGTACCACTGAAATTAAAAAAAAAAAAAAAAAAACCTTTAGCTTCAAAGTCTCCATTTGAGGCTATGGAGATCATAGATCTTCTCTCACTGGCCTCTTGAAGAGCATTGGCGTGTTCCAGCCTGGGTGCCACACATCAGGGAGAGTTCCCACATTTTCCCCCCCAGGCCAGTCAAGCCCTTCGTGAACAATTTTGGAGTGGCCCATGGTGGCAAGAAGAGAGTGGGGTCATGTAATGGGAGGTCACATGACCCCACAGCTAAAGTGAGGCTGCTTGCAAAGCGTGAGTGAGGGAAGGAGAGGGTAAGGGGTGTATTCAGGACTCTGTGCGGCGGGTTCTTCCACACCAGACTTCCCAACTTGGTGGGAGCAGTTTGGGGAGGAAACTTTTCTCTCCCGCATGACTGCAGTGTGTGCAGCGACCGCTTCAACTGACTGCTATGGGCTCTAGCCCCAGAACTTTTGAAGGACTAGCAACGCCCCAGGGTTTAACCTACATATGATGAAAAGGAAAAACAAAACTCTAGTCCCTCTAGGAATTAAACGGAATCAAAACAGGAAACGATTAAAATATTCTCTCGAATGTATCCATAATCCCAAAACGCCACTTATTTAATACACACAGTAAACTCTCATAAATTACGTTAGTCAGAAAGGTTAAAGGGCCGGCTCTTCGTCCTAGTACCGGCGTGAAGGCCCTGGGAATCCTCCGTATCTTTTTTTCTGTACAATGGTCCTGGACTCCTGGCACCACCTACTTTACAAGCCGTTAGTAACCATGGAGATAACAGCCTTCCATATGCCAAGGTCTTTCAATAGCCGTAACGGATACCCCGGGGGTCATATGTGGTTACTGGAAACAAGAGTGCTAAACACCAGAGGACGCCCAAACCCCACTTCAACTACCTTAAAACGCATATCAGTCCCTGTCCATATTGTCATATGGTGTTGAGTATTTCCATGGAAATCAATATCATTGCTACCTACGCTACGTTATCTGAGTTTATATCGGAGAGTTTAATACGTAAAGACGACGAGGTTAAAGCTTTGTTTGTGTATCTAGTGCATGAAGCTCTCGAAGCAGGACAGAATGGTAGCTGCGTCACTTTGGCGCTCCTGTCGCGCCCGGAAGTGGCGTGCAGTGGGCGTGGTCTAGTGTTAAATGCCGGCATTGACAGTAGAAGGTGGCTGGTGTATTTGTGATGATGGAGGGTTTGTTGTCTGCAGGTATTGAGGTGCGGTCCCGGGCCAAGCAGTACGAGAAGTTAGATTTCTTAGGAGAAGGACAGGTGAGCTTATTCTGCGCAGCGTTATGTGGGCTCAGGTATCATCATGGCTTCTTTATGAACACATGGGAAGTTAGGTGCCTGCATGGGGAGGAAAAACAATGTAATTTATGAGGATTTTAAAGGAAATAGCTCGCTTGCAAGCTCTCTGAATGCAAACTATGGAGATCAGTGTTTAGGGGTTGCCCTATGTAAACAAATCACAGCATTGTGTTAGGGACATTCAGTTAAAACCTTTCCATCATATGGAGACCCAGAGCCACTGAATATGGAGAGGCTTTAACATACACCGGAATGATGGAGTGTTCTCGCCTTTACATTAGCATTCTACTGTGTTATTCGAGTGCTCATTGTGCTAATGCTCAGCATGAAGGCCACATATCGCTTGGTGTTTGTATTATGTAACGTAGGAAGAATAGTGAATGTACAAATGCTAGGAGTCTTCCCGCCCCAAGGGATTTGCACGTTAAAGGAACACATCTGATCCTGTGCCGCCAGGTGACCCTTTTTTCTGTTTCTAGTTTGCCACAGTATATAAAGCCCGGGATAAGAAGACTGACAGGATTGTGGCAATTAAAAAGGTATGTCTGCACCTGCTTGCTCATGTTCTATGTGTCTGGTTTTGATGTCCTGTTCAGTGGGTAGGCCGGTTATCCGTGTCAGTTATATCTTGTTGGGGAGCGGTGCCTGAACCTTTAACAGTTTAACCCTTTATTAATCCCTTGTCATACACCTGTAAAAACTCAAAATCAAAATGACAAATTAAAGTGATCATGTGTTTAATGCGTTTAGAGAGAATTTGATCCATGTCTTCATTGTTCTTTATCTCATTAACAGGAAACGTTTTTTTTCCTTTCTCGGTAATCAGTGCTTTCCTATTGGCCGAGAAGTTCTTCTTCATGGTTTAGGGTTAGTGGGGAGCTCCCCCCATACTCTTATATGCTCTAGTTATTGTTCTTTGGCTGTAAGGAATATACGGTATATATTTGGGCAAATGGTCTCCAGGTTCACCCTAGGAGGAGATCTGTGCAGGCAACCTGAGTATGGATATATTGTTTGGGTATGTGTGATGATCTGTGTGAATCTGCCTATTGCAGATATTCATATGCATGTAAAATAAAACGTATCTATGTGAAAGTCTGGGTGCGTATTTGCATTTCAGTTTTGTATGTTCATTTTTTTATTTTTGGAGGATGGGGTGCCTTTCTGAAGACTTCTGATGGTTTAAGGCTGACCCAATCATGTGGATTTATGTGTATAAGTGTTATTTACAAGTGTGTATCGTATTATAACATTAATATTGTCTTGTAATGTAGATTAAGCTGGGACACAGAGCAGAAGCTAAGGATGGTAAGTTGCAATAATACATACTTTTACCAAAGTCACATTTATAAGCACTGGATAGAAGGCGATGTGTTTAATGTTTGACGGCAGCATTTGTAAACTGCTTGTACTAGCTATTGCTTGTTGTGCGCAAAAAAACGGAATTCACAAGGGTTCACATCTGTTTTAGTGCAAATCATTGCACAATAGCATAAAAGACAAATGAGTTTGTACCAAACGAAGAACTACAAATTATCCGGTGTAAACACGTTTTATCATTTACATTTTCTCCAGGCATAAACAGAACAGCATTAAGAGAGATCAAACTGCTGCAAGAGTTAAGCCATCCAAATATTATTGGTGTAAGTATGAACATTTAACCTACTGGGGCATTTGATTATTAAGGTTTGTATTAACGCTTCTTATTCCTGTATTTTAAATACTGTATTTGCTCAGAAAAATACCCCTCGTCTTATAATCGAGGTCATCTTCTAATCAGACCTCAAATAGAGGTCTGACTATGAGACTAAGATCCAGATCCCCCGCAGCGCTGCAGGGGACCTGGATCCTCCTGTCTAGTAACTTCCGCTGCTGCCGGCACGTACACTGGGCTTTCATCGCATGCCCCGGCCGTTGTGAGAGAATTTCACCAGACACTCAAATCGAAGCACTGATGTTTCGGGGTGTGGCAGCGCGTTTTCGAGGCAGAGTGCTCTTAACCTCCTATATGCCACTCTACCACCTGAAATGCTTTATACCCCTCTATATGCCACTCTGCCCCATGATGAGGGCCAGCAGATTCAGAACGTTAACTTTGACAATGAGCATTGACATGCTAGTACAGAAAGAGGAGATTGGCTATGCCTCTGAGCTTACCATCTGCTAGGAGGTTTATTGGGAACAAGACGGTGAGTGAGGAGGATTTAATTGTAGTTAGCTTGATGTTGAAAGTGGAAAGGACTGATGTTTTGGTTTTTTTAGGAATATTTAACGTTTGCATAGGTCGGAGAGAGGTGCTGTTTTGTTTGTGGTCTGGAGATTGTTGGTAATTCTGGTGAGGGCTGTCTGGTAGAGTGCTAAGGATGGATACCAGATTGTGAACGATCAACCGGGTTAAAAGAGAGTAGTGTTAGGCCCTTATAAATTGAGTGTTCCGTAGCTTGGAGGCAGGAGGGGAATGGAAGACAGGATGGTATTTAGGTGCTGGTCATGTGGGATCCAAGGTAGGTTTCTTTTTTTTGTAAATATATTATTATTATTAATTTTTCATACAAGTATAACAGGAAGTGGGGAGAGAGTAGAGGGGAAGTACAAAACACCATAAGAGGGAAGGGAAAGGGAGACGCAAGTCCTGACGCAGCGGGACTAGCAGAATGTAATACAGTCACATAAGAGATTACAGGAATTACTAAAAGCACTTGTACAAAGCTACAGCAGTTCGTGTCTGCATCCGTAATCAAAGCCCAAGAAACGTTTCTTTGTGTCCCTAATACAACATAGGTTAGAGTATTTATTAATTCTTAGCCGTTTGTCACCTAGGGTTGCAGACTGGATGTGTTACCACCAAGTGGAACATTAAGCACTGGTACCAATGCACATCTGCTTACCGTGAATGGGGGGCAAAAAACGATTCTTTGTTCTTGAGTGATCAGTACAGCTACTCCTTATTTTTGTTTTAAATATTTATGTTGATTGCTTATTTGCTGTACTTTTGACTTGAGAGTCCTGTTCAGTGAGGAGGGTGGATGGAGCCACCGGCAGCACCGGGTTGTCTGCATCGCACGCCTGCTGCTGTGGAAAGGATGATCCAAGTCCCCTGCAACGCCGTGGGGGATCTGGATCCTAAACCCAATTATAGGTTTGGCTCACAAACACCTAGGCGCCAGGACCAAATTATCAGTCGCCATGGCGACCTGGCCCTAGGATTTGTCGAGCCCTGTTTTAAGGAAATATATTGTATGAGTTATTCGGTCATTTTAGGTAAGCATAGGTCTTGCGCATTTGCACCGTTTGACAGTTTGATATCTATCTTTTTCTAGCTTCTGGATGCCTTTGGTCACAAGTCGAACATAAGCCTGGTGTTTGATTTTATGGAAACTGATTTAGAGGTGAGTACTCTGTAAAATGGTATTAGAAGGGTACAGAGCCATGTCTTACTGGTGAAACCGCAATCACGTTCCTGTGTTTTTAATTTAGTAACGTTATTTCAAGGACAAAAATTATTTTGCAGTGTCTCTTCCCATTCAGATTCTATCTCAAGTGTGCATAAAGTTATGTGTAATCTTTTGGTGTCTATGTACTTGTTCCATTTAAGCTTCGAAGTGTTATTCGATGTAATTGTCCATGGCCCCAATCTGTACTGTTCCTCTGTCAACTTGCCAACTAAATGGTTTTATGTGCTACCCCTTTATAATTCGTAATCTTAGAAAGTATGATTATTTGTAGGTCATAATACGAGATACCAGCTTGGTTTTAACTCCAGCTCACATTAAGTCATACATGCTGATGACTCTTCAGGGGTTGGAATATTTACATCATCTTTGGATCCTACACAGGGTAAGTAAATTACTGCAAACGTAACTCGCCTTTAATATTTTAGGGCAGTTCTTTCTGTGTCAGTTCTATTGTGTGTGTGTTCTGTTTATATACTGTTTGAATTGCAAACCCTATGCTTGTGTACTTTGCCCGATCTGGTATAAATGGGGCTAGGGAGGTAGATAGTACAAGAAGCACTGATGCCAAAAACATTTCTGTTTTTTGCATGGATTTCTTAATCTCTGGAGTAACTGTATTTTAAATTGATAATGATGTCATGCATTTTTTTTCTCTCTGTACAGGACTTAAAGCCAAATAACTTGCTGTTAGATGAGAATGGTGTCCTAAAGCTGGCTGATTTTGGTCTGGCAAAGTCGTTTGGAAGTCCTAACAGAGTTTATACTCACCAAGTAGTAACAAGGTGTGTGTCTCTGGGAGCTGGGAATTTATGAACCAGTGTATTCTAACCAGACTGTATTCCAGTGTTAATACATTTGGTTTTATCGGTGTAAAATACAACTTGTGGTCTCAACTAAATAAGTTTTTTTTTTTTTTTTGTACTGCTTTTTACATTTAATATTAATGTTGTGATTGTGGTTTTTATAGGTGGTATCGGTCTCCAGAGCTTCTGTTTGGTGCTAGAATGTATGGGGTTGGAGTGGACATGTGGGCAGTTGGTTGCATTTTGGCAGAATTGCTGCTTAGAGTAAGTAATCAGATGCCTTAATTCATGTGGCCTTTTAAACAGGTTTGTCTGCACAGTGCAAAAACCCACGCTTATTTTATAACATGATCGTATGCACATATTTTCTGTATCATAAAACCTTGAGTCAGCATAAACACTTTCAGTCCCCTTGGGACATAAAGGTACATGCTTAAAACCTGTGGCAAGAAGCACATTAGGACATACCGGTATGTCTTGACTTTGTCGCAGCAACAGGTAGATGTCTATTGACAGCCTGGACTCTCCACGCTCAGTAGAAGCCAGCATTGCTGGATTCCTGCTGATTAATTGTGTGTAACAGGACTCGCCGCAAGCGCCAATACAGAGTCATTCAAGGAATCCCCCTGCTGGCTGATCGTACAGATTGCAATTGGCAATGTAGTCTTGCTTGCATATCACGGTATGATCAGCTCAACCAGATCAGGAGAGGAGAAGTAGCAGGAAAAATGAAATATGAATAAAATTAATAGGGAGCTAAAGAATGACCACCATTGCATCAAAATTTTATGCATAATCCACGAAGGGATCTCGAGCTGTACTGCAGTAGGAAAAGTGCAACATTTATTTTTCTAAAACAAAAAGTGCTTCTTAGCCCTTCCACTATAAGTAAAAACAATACATGGAAAAAATAGCACTGCCCCAAACACCTTACGCCAATAGTAAAATAGTCAAAAATACATAGCATAGGCTAATATGTAAAGCATGGATGTAATCAGGAGATTGAACATAATTTGGGTCATTGTTCAGCTGTGGCAATTACAGTACAAAAATATATTTTTTTTTTCTATAACTAATACGTTTTTGTGTATTTCTATGGTTTTAAGCCCTACTTCTGAACAAGGTTTCACAAAAGTATTGTAAAATGAAAAAATGTGGTCCTTGGTTATGAAAACTTATGGGCCTAAGGGGTTATCCTCCCCACCAAAAAATACATTGTGTTCACCTTAATCAAGTGTTATTGCTGTACTGCGGTACAATTGCTTTTCACTCTCTGGGACTTTTTTTTGTTCTTAAAAACATTAAATGCATCTAAACAGGTACCGTTTTTGCCGGGAGATTCTGATTTGGATCAGCTCACGAGAATATTTGAGACTTTAGGTACTCCAACAGAAGAACTGTGGCCAGTGAGTACCCATCAAATTACCTTCTCGATCTTTTGGCTGGTTTTAGCTATGTTGTGTTCCTTGTTGCAACCGTTTACATGGAAGGGAACGTACCATAAATTGTTTTATCCATAATAGCTTTTTAGATTGGTATACTATTTGGCTAGTGAAGATTAGTGTGGAGTTTTGGCATATTTCATGTTTAACTGAATTCATTTTTTTTCTTTCTACAGGGCATGACCAGTTTGCCTGACTATGTAACCTTTAAGAGCTTCCCAGGAACACCGCTCCATCTTATATTCAGCGCTGCAGGAGATGACCTGCTTGAGCTTCTGCAAGGTTTATTTAACTTCAACCCATGTGCACGATGCACAGCCACACAGGTAAACTTCCACCAACGCTGGGGAAAAAGGCAGTGTGTGTGTCAATATTGAGTTTAATTCATGGGTTCATGCCTTATGGTATTTTATTAGGAGTCATAACTAGTATATGGCTAAACCAAGACTTGTGGGTTGGCCACACAAGAACCTCCTTTAATTCCGCATTAGTTTATTACAAGGCACAATGCAGGCTTAGGTCTGGTCACTCAATCTTCTCTTTTATGCAGTTATATCTATGAAATACTTCCGTTTATATCTATATTATACTGACTAGTTGTCTTTATAAGGGCATTATTAAAGTGTTTAAAATACATTTAATAGCATCTCATGTTTTAGATTGACCATAGCTCACAGCTAGTTAAAACCTGCAAAATATGATAGCTGAGGATATTAAATTATTTACAAAACATCTAATACGTTTTCACCATGAAAAATTGACATAACTATTATATACTGTATTTGCTCGATTATAAGACAAGGTTTTCTGAAAAATACTCTCATATCCGATGTCTTCTCGTATAATCGGACCTCAAATACAGGTCTGACTTCAATACTAAGATCCAGATGCCCTGCGGTGCTGCAGGGGACCTGGATCCTCCTCTCTGGCAGCCGGTGGACATCTGCAGGATGCGCACAGACAACTGCTGTGGCTTCTATGACGGAGCGCCGGCATTACATGACCTTCTGGTGCTCCACCATAGAAGCCCCGACCAGCAGCAGCGGAGGTTGTCTATAGGTATCGCGCAGTCGGTGTGATTTGAATAGACGACATCCACTTCCTCTGGGGCTTCTATGACGGAGCACTGGCGTTATGTGGCCTTCCGCTGCTCGGTCATTAGCTTAGGTCTAGGGGAAAAGGGGTAAATGCATAAGGGAGCGATACCACAGAATATACCCCCCCATGCCATTGCAGAGGGGACCATGCAGCTGCCTTTAATGCCTTTTTAAATGGTCTGTTCCAGAATTGGTTCCTCTTGGTTTTGTTTTTCATTAATATTCACTTGGAAAGTTGAGTAATGTTTCTCACGTCCTCCCCAGGCACTGAAAAAGAGATATTTTAGTAACCGGCCGGCACCTACACCGGGTAACCTGCTGCCACGGCCAAATTGTTCGGTAGAAGCACTGAAAGAACAACAAAACCTTAATCTGGGTATCAAGAGGAAGCGTACGGAAGGCATCGATCAAAGTAAGTGCGTTGAAATAAATGCTTATTATGATGCTCTTCAATTTATCTGTTTGCACGGAACCAGAAATGGTGATAAACAAGGAAGCATCTTAACTTGTAACACAAAGATATACCGTGTTTGTTTTTTTTGTTTTTTTTTAATATAAGACAACTCTCCAAACTTTGGATTTTGTTAAAAGAAAAAAAAAATCAAAACCACTGTTTTATGCCATAAATTGTTTAATTTTCACAACTAACAAACACATTACGTGTAATGTACACATGTATGTATCAGACACTCGCTCACACACTTCTGTACAATAGCGTGGGGTAGTACTCATGTCAGTGGCTCAGAGATGAGGATCTGAATAAAAGACTACCTTGATTATAAAATGATGCTGCTTTTTCAGATTATATTTTTTTTTGGGGGGGTCTTGTTTTATAATTGGGCAGATAGGGAAATTTGACCCTAGCTACAATTCTAACTTTATTTTGTCACTAAACATGTATAACTTTATTTTGTGTGTTTTTCAGAAGACATTGCGAAAAAACTAAATTTTTGACCACTGGCAAGACAAGAATTTGTGGGATGACCTTACAAATGCTGCTACGGACTTCAGTGTAAAATATGATTGGGAGGGACCTTGTAAAATAGATGTTTTTACATGCTGGGAATTTTTTTTTTTGTTATTAATAAGGACTCTTTTCTTAAATAAATTACACCTGTTATGGAGGGTTTTTTCTCTCCTTCAGCTTATTTTTGGAAAAATAATGAGACGGTAAAATAGAAATTTATTTGGTATGGGTACTAAAATGAGCCAAAAAAAATATTTTGGGATTACGTTGGAACATAACCTTCACAGGTTCTACACTGAAGAACGTAAACGCTTAGCTAGAAGCGGTGTTTGAAGGTTCTCCCACTGTTGGTTCCTCAGCCCAGTTCTTCACACTGAGGGAACAATAAAGCCTACGAGAAGCCACGGTTACAGCGTGAATTTGTTCCTTTAACTGGACTTTGTTTGAAGACTAAATGTTGATTGTTGGAGACTTCTTGTGGAAAACACCCTGATTTATCACGCTGCACAACACCTCCTTTCATGGGGTTTCTATTCATTCTGATCGTAGGCATGAGACTGGACGCTGGAAACGCCTTCATTTGTTCTGTAATTAGTCATATTGGCTAGCACATTGAAGCGTGGACTACTGATGTGAAAGAACTTTTGTAGAAGCAACAATAAACGGTGAAATGCAACTTCCGTCCGCCTCTTCAGGATGTTCATTCAGCTGTTCTTCTTCTACATCGGGCTAATAACCGTACAGCTCTGCATACCGCTCACCCAATTTAAACTGTGCTAATTCTGTTATTTGGAACATATTTTCTGTATGTTTCATTTGTTTTTGACAGTTTTGATACATTTTATTGGTTCTGTATCGTTGGAAAGAACTGAAGCCTGCTTGTATTAATATTAGTACCATTTTGTACATATTCTTGAATATTTCCATAGATATAAAGTATTAAATGGTGCTTTCTCGAACTTTTTTTTCTTGATTCCACATGATCTGAACTTGGGAGCATTGTTGATTTCACCATTGAGCAGTGCAATTCCTTAGCCTTTCATAAAAGGAGTCTCAAACTGCAAATGTCTTTTATAAAATGTAATGGCAGCATTGTATTGTTTCTTCATGCATGGGGGGGGGTTAGACAACAATAATGAATCATTGACACGACTGTTTATGCTGCAGGCATGCGCTGGAGACCTAGCTTGCACCATAAGGGTCGTAGAACATTTCAGTGCAAATCGCAGTCATGTCTTCCACCGTGTCTGTTGGTGATGAGCGGCCCTCGCATGCTGACATGTGTTCCATCCACACAGCTGCAGTTACACCATTAACACCAACCATTGTTTGGAAACCGCCTGGTATTGTTTGTCTTTGAGATGTCATTTCATTAGTCTTCTGGATACAGGGAAGCCTTCTCTTACATCCAGCTCTCCGGGTCACACTGTATCTGCCTTTCTCATAATGTCATTAAGATCTTGTATTTTATGGTCTCGCCAGTAGATGACTTCCCTGAACATGTCCAGCCGATTCAATAGAAGGCGGCAGAAGACGGACAAACTGGTGAATGGGTTGACCAGACGCTGGGAGTTTGTGTAGTTTATCTTATAAAACTGGACAGGATGGGGGATTCCATGAATCATCAATATGGGCAAATTTCCACCTGGAAACCTGAGTTTGATGAATAAAATACAAGGTTCCTGTCTGGGGGATTCGTATTTCCAGGGAGAAAAGCTTGGATGTAACGTTTCTGTTAGTCCGAGAAGTGAAGGTCTTTGGATTTTTTCTTTTTTTTGATCATTTACTTACAGATTGTCCGGTACGGTCGGTGTAAGTGCCCTGGCTGTATTAGTTGTAGATAAGGGCATTCGGACGTGTCGTACTCTAAAAAAGAAATGTCTGCAGGATCTGTTCCACGCCGTTCCCACCGTTCTCTCCCTTAGACTCTTGCATTCGGATTCATACGAATTACAAATTTGCTGAATTTTGGCAAATTTGGCAATTCGTTCAAAACCCACAAAAACATAGAAAAACACCAAGTCTAAAGCCCGTTCTTACCCCTCCTAATAAAGTACTATATATATATATATAATATATGCTGCAGTACTATATATATATATAGAATATATAGACGTGGCAGTGCTATATATATTTATATTATGTGCATGCTGCAGTAATATTTATATATAGATATAGTGTACAGGCTGCAGCTATATAAATATATATAGATATAGTGTACAGGCTGCAGTTCTATATTTATATATGTATATATAAAATATATACGTGCTGCAGTTCTATACATATATAATATAAACACACGCTGCAGTACTAATATATATATATATATTATATAGTATATACCGCTGCTGGTTCGTCGTACAGTAAAGTTACGGGATCTCCAGTGAGGCTCTCGCAGCGGGCGGGAGGCGCCGGGAGTCGGTCAGGTGAAGCCCAGCACTGGGATCCTCCTGCTCTGATGACGACAGCGGAAGCTGCAGCTGCTGCCCCGAAGCCTGCGGACAGACCTCAGCTTGGCTCCGAGAGTCCGCACCGCCGGCAGCACATCTCCCCGGTCCGTGCGCTGCACCGCGAACCTCAACGCTACCGAGACAGCCAGGGATAGAGACAGCCGGAGATATAAAGCCCAGCAGGGAGACATCCAGAGGTCTAGAGACCGACAGAGAGACAGCCAGAGCACGGAGGTATACAAACCACCAAAGAGACACCCGGAGACCTAGAGAGCACCGGGGAGACATCCAGGACACCGAGGACTCCACAACCCGAGAAAAGAACCAATAAGGAACCCAAGTACAACCCAGTCCTTCCATTACCTGCCCGGCCATGTCTGCCGGGTGCTGCTGCAGGCAGGTAAGGGACCCGAGGCTGCTGTCTGGGGCCACTGGGGAGCAGACATTCTCTCTCCGCTGCTCACTGGGTGCTCTCTTACTCTCGTGCACTCTCTCCGCGCACACCAGGCACTCTCTCACTCACGCTCTCACGCCAAGCACTCTCTCGCTCACGCTCTCACACCAAGCACTCTCTCGCTCACGCTCTCACACGCAAGCACTCTCTCGCTCCGCTCTACACCAAAGCACTTCTCGCTCACGCTCTCACACCAATGCACTCTCTCGCTCACCGCTCTCATCACCCAAGCACCTCTCGCTCACGCTCTCACACCAAGCACTCTCTCGCTTCACGCTCTTCACACCAAGCACTCTCTCGCTCACGCTCTCTCTCACACGCCAGGCACTCTCTCGCTCACGCTCTCTCTCACACGCCAGGCACTCTCTCGCTCACGCTCTCTCTCACACGCCAGGCACTCTCTCGCTCACGCTCTCTCTCACACGCCAGGCGCTCTCTCAGGAGTTAAGCTCAGAGCATTCCAGTCTTATTTTCCATACTGTGCCTTTAATATGTTAAGTGCTGGTAGGATATCCAGGGCATGAATCACTCAGTGGGACCTCATACTGGTTCGTAGAAGTAAACAAGGGTCATTATGTTGTAGAGTAATTTACTAAACCCCGTTGGAAGAATATTTGACGGTCTTGAAGCTCTAATTGTCTTGGAAAAGCACTTTAAAAAGTCGCCTCCCAAGTCATCCGCACACACCACACACTTACTATAATCCACCCAAAACACACCTTTCAAGTGTTTTGGAGAAAATGGTACATTTTCCATATTATTTTGTAAGTAAATTATATATATATTAGTAAACCAATATGTATTTTGTTTATGTGCAGCCAAGGAGAAACCCCCCCCCATCTCATTTGTACAGCGCTGGGGAATATGATGGCGCTATATAAAACAATACATGATAATATGCTATATGGAGACGCGCATTGTAAGCGAAGCTCCATGGAAAGGTCTGCCGATCCCAATATTTGCTGTTTATATACGTTGTGTAATTGTGGTCTCTCCAGGGGTTATGTTTGTTTTCTATAGGGGCTTAACTTTAGGACCGGACTTACATTCCAGACTAACCTAAATACCATTTGTTTAACCATTTGACGTCTGGTATTTATTACCATGGGAGTTTGGGCCAAATTTCATGCGTTTGCTCCCAAATACAAATAGAAAACACACACTTTCACACATACTCTCCCACTAACACACACTCTCACACTTTCTGTAATGCACACTCACTCTAATATACATTTGTGTTATCGCACCAATCACATCATCGCTGCCTTGCCTTACCCAGAGCCTTCCTTCTAGCTGCTGGCACAGTTGGGCTATTACAGCGGGGTCATGTAACATCACATTATGTTATCCCACCACCTTCCCGACTCCATGAGTGGGCCAGTCCAAGTCAGACCTGTCCACGTTCCCGACTCCATGAGTGGGCCAGTCCAAGTCAGACCTCTCCGCGTTCCCGACTCCATGAGTGGGCCAGTCCAAGTCAGACCTGTCCACGTTCCCGACTCCATGAGTGGGCCAGTCTAAGTCAGACCTGCCCTTTTTTGGAACATTTTTTGGTGGGGCAATTGCCGCCCAAGCCATCCCACCACGCTACAGAAAAGTGATCTGAGTTATCACTCACTACAGGGCTCGGGGTGCTACATAGCGGGATATCTGAGCCCACTGTGGGCTTTCCTACGGAGCTGCGGCTCTAGGGGTTTATAAGAGAGCTGGATTGCTCCAGGTCTGTCCCTATCTAGATACCGTTTTGGGATATATTAGATATTATGGTATTAATGCCCTTTTATTTGCTTAAATACAAGGATATTGTCTATATTTTGATCCACAAAAGATCTGAATTTGAAACACCCGGTTTTGTAGGTTTTTGTTGAGCTATTTTGTTCGGAGGCGATCCTTTTAATGACACCATTGTTTCCTTAGTGATGAGCAGTAAAGACTCAACCTCTGCCTACATATCTGCCAGATGCCTTTCAGACACCAGCAATGGTCACCCAGCCCGTTCACTGACTGCTTCCATGCGTACCGCTAACACCGTGGACTTTAGTGAAGTTATGACTTTTTCCCGGTTCAGTAGTTTTGTGATGGTGAGGACCTGTGTGAGAGGAAGGTGTAGAGACGGGTGAGACATGCTCTCATGGTGTCAACTGTGACAGAAGGGGCAAAAAGTCCTGATCTCCTTCATACCAGATGGGACTGAGACCCCTTGTCCCTCTTTTCTTCATTGATGCCCCTTTTTGTTATAGGGGCTCAGAATGTTTGCTTGGTAGAAGTCTTTCAGTAGCCCTAAAAGTCACCATACCATGCGTATAGATACAAGTAATGTGTCTTATTATAGAGTGTAAATAAAATAGCGAATATTGTTCTTGGTCCATGAAATGTTGAGAAGAAAGGTAGGTGAGTCTGCTGATACAAAGTGTTTGTTATTGGGGGACTCTATACCTCTATAGGTTGCTACCTTCATGACCTTCCTGTATTTTTTAGCGTTAGATCATAAAGGTGATGACCGTGTCAGGCGTCTTCCTGGGGCTATCGCTCATGGAGATAAAAATACATTTTAAACATTGGAAGTAAGAAGGGATGGTGAGTGGGGGAATAGTCCCTTTAGGAAGTGATGACTTGTTGTACGGCGAGGTCAGTGGGCCGATATCTGTAGTAGACTAGGTAATGACGTGCAGCGGGTGGCATCTTCGGTATCCTTTTCAGAGGCTTTACCCGTGTTTGGCAGACAGGACGGCTGGGGAAATCGTGCCAAGAACAGGGATTCATTTCCCATTCTAGTCCTATTTGGTGTAATAAGGAACTGTATGGAAAAGATGGACTGCATCTTTCTACCAAAGCAACAGGAGTTTGAGGTTTTATCAGTAGGCATTTAAACTATTAGAGAGGGCAATGGCTTATTACTTGCCCCCCACTGCTTTGCATGAATGAATTTGGTGGTTTATCTGTGACATGTACGGGTGATTGCAACAAGGCTGCGCATGGTAAGTGAGAGTGTGGATTTAGTGGTGGTCACTGAGACCTACTGAGATCTCGTGGCCGGGATTATACCGAAAGGATAGAAAAGACAGAGGAGGAGGTCGCCGTTCATGGCTAAAGGATAATTATATTTAAGGATAGGAGGCAGGGATTATAACATTTCAATGCAGGGCTTATACCCCCCAAGCCAGCGAGCCATGGCTTTTAGTAGAGTTTGTGCTGGCGCATAACGGGTGCCTTTACAGTGCTGGTGGGCTTCCATGTCTGTGCGCTCGCAGCCACCTCGTTATACTTTAGCTGAATTTAAAGGGCAGTAAATCGTTTTTAAGGTTTGATGAAAATGCTCCATCATAAAGAGTGCTTGTGATAAAAAGTATTGCTTAAAATGTAACGTGCCTTCACTGTTATTACCGACTTTATGATCTCATAATGTTCCAAAGAGCTCGCAGCCACACAGTAAATATATATAGTATATATATAGTAAGTACACACAAAACACGCGTGGAGGGCTCGCTTTAAAGATTGACGTTTCCAAGATTTAAAAATAAGATCTGTATACAATTAGGTAATGCAGAGAGGGCAGGCAGAAAAGCAGTGCACCTTGTGTTATTTATTTGATCATCTTTTATTTAGTCATCTAAAAACTATCCCAAATATGTTTGATGCTGTCTGTAAAACGTTCCGAGCGTCGGCTGTGTAGTTCCAGGTATGGAGTGTTGGCGCCAGACCCACAACAGAAAGAGAACCGCCCAGATAACGTACGTTCTTGCCAGAGAGCTGAGGCGAGTCTATTCCTTTATCTCCCTCCTTTTAAGAAATGTCCAGGACTTTTCTTCTGTCGCTGAAGTTCTTGGGACAGGTTACATATGGTGAGTGGCTCGTAGAACCCAGAGAAGGTCGGCGGGGCTGTGCACGTATTGTACTTTGAGGATTAGAGCCCCCCCAATTTTGAGACAGTGGCTGTGCAAAGTGTTTTCCATGTTTCGGGCAGCAGGATGTTTCGTGAGTTGACTTCACGTCATCGTGTGAATATGCTTACTTTAAGCTCTGGTTTGTGTAATATGTAATAACTATTATCTCATTTGTAATTTATGTAAACGCAACAGCCCTCTGTTTCGTTGAATGCTCTGCACTTAGCGGATACTTCTTTCAGCTATGATCAGCGCCATCAGACGGACGCTCCGGTCCCTTGTTTTGGTTTAAATGTATTTTACTGCATGCAAAGCGGTGCGGGATTTTTAAATAAAGTAATTAAGGAGCCAACTAAATTAATACATATCTGCAGATAAAGGACGTTTATTAGAACAAAATGAAATAAAACCAAGTTTTTTTCAATGCTGATATACATTATGGTGTATTATCTCCGTGCATTCATACGATAGTGATATCTTGGCGTTGGTACATTTAACCCATTCAAACCTTTCTTCATAATATTTACAGATTAGACGATATCTATCCAAGTAATTCTTGAACATCACTTATTACTGAACCTTACCACGTCCGCTGGAAGCCGTTCTATGCATCTGTAATAAATATAAGTCAACTATTAATCTCCAAGGACAACAGATGGCTCCCAACACAATGGGATTCCTCTTGAGTAAACCAGTTTCAAGGAATTACACTAGTGGCGAAACCCAAATGTCCAGGAACTCCCAAAACATCAAAGGGCTATCTCCCTACCAGGTGGGAACAATAAACAGGAGATACAATCTACAATGTCCTATGACAAAGGACTGCAGGAGATAGTATCTGGGCTTGAGACAAGCATGTGTTTCTCCTACAACAAAAGGATTGCAGGAGACAATATCCACATTCCAGAGACCCACCCTGAATTTGCCCTGAGGACCATCAACTTCACTGTGGGGGCAATCTAACTTCTTGGACAAGAGCGGTCTCTACAGGCAGCTGGTGCAGGTGCAAGATTGTGCTTTCCTAAGGATGAGTGGACACAAACTAAGAAGATGATTGGCTGGGACTGTTTGGGCATGGTGGCTATAAAGGTGTGAACAGAGAAGGAGAAGAAACAGAAACAGACAAAGACAGAAAGAAAGAAGGATAACATCAAGGTGACAGGGACACCCCAGCCTTACATGCACACATAGAGTCACTAGCATAGTGTAGTTAGAGTCATAGAGCCTTGTATTTCAGACGCTTCTCTTTATACTCATATATATGTATTTGTTATTTTAATAAACCCATTGTTTAAGCCACTGGTGTAAGTGGAGTTTCATACGACGAGGAATTGGTAGTAGTTAAAGGAAAGCCAGACGGGTGAAGGTATAAATCCCGGGACATAAAGGTACTTTCTACAGCATCAACAGCTCTTCTTGATGGGGGGGCATGTTTACTTAAGCAACACAAACCTACATTCCCCTTTTAACTCCAAGGAACCTGTCCTTGCATAAGCTATCCCTATTTAGTGGATCTGTCACGTTCTAGGCTATCCTCAATCCTGTTTCTAGCCAATACTTGTTTCTTTTATCATTAAAATCACGCATTTTAACTAGTTTCTCTTCCTTTAGCCGGTGCTGGGGGTAACGTAACAGAGGAATGGCTGGGGGTGAGCATTCTCTAGAGCCAGAGGCTCGCTGCTGTCCAGGAAGGGTGTAACAAATTGGGAAAATAATTCAGGACAACTGGAATATATAAAGCTGGGTAGCATAAAAACCGAACAATAAATACCATAATACGATACAATATAGATACAAGGTTATATAAATAATATAAATATATATATATATATATAGAAAACAATCCTCGCAGCACTTTTTTTGTCTCCGATCTGGTAGTTTCTCTTGACTTTTCTTGACCTTTGATAAATGAAATCAGATGTTATTTAATGTGTCGGGCAGTAAATGCGAACGGCCCGTTAAGGGAATTAGTTCTCTGTGCCTGTAGCGCGGTCAATCAACAGGATATTCACAGTCCGGAAAAATAAGATCAAAAGACGTTGACTCATGTAAGATAATTGTGTGCGGCCCCAGGCCGTGTCTGTCTGTAGAGAAGTATTCTCCTCCGGCTGTGCGATGCTTCCAACTCAAACAAGCTGCCGAGGCTTCTTAGATGTATTGGCTGCTCCTCTCTTCCCGTATATAATGGCCCTCATACAGCCTTTACTCCAACTCCCCTGAGTTAGCTTCCTGTCCAGCTTTGTGTTCTGGCTGCTGTGTGGCTACACAATTTGTCGTTACACGGCTGTAGATACACAATGTATTCTGTATGCCTGAAATAACACACTCTGAACGTAATCCAATAAATTCCACACCCTTCTTCCAAAACTCAGAAGACCTCACAATGATGAATGTCCTGAAATGCAGACAGTATGCAAAGTGTACTCAGTACTGTATACATTATATGGAAAATATACCAGACACCCCCTACACACCCAGATTACAGATTTATTTATAGAGAAAAAAGAGAAAAGGACGTGGACTCACATTGAGAACTGCTGGTGCAGAAGGAGATGGGGGGGCAGCTGCCTTTACAACCCTACGATCTATTGGCAGGTAGAGGGAACGAGACGGAAGGTGTCCTGAAACGTAAAGACCACTGGAGTTCTGCATCTAGGTGAATGTCAAACTTTTATTTAACTCAAAAAGTGCCAAATAAAGTGTATTAGAAACTTAGAAAGCTTCAGCCAGAAATGTAAAAATATGCAAGAAAAATGGTAAATCAAAATATGGTCCAGACAGGCTGGGGACAGGTTCTTCCAGGTTCTTTTGGTTTGCGTTGTACATATATTTGATTTGAGGCTTCTTCAATGTTCTTGTGAATAGAAGCTGGGTTTTCCATGCTCCGGGGAAATACATTTGTCGGTGGTTACTATTTTGTGAGACTCGGCGAGGAGGAAAAGGCATTATACTGATGATTACCGGTATATAATGTTTATAGGCAGAGCGCGGGAAGGAATAGGGGATCACTCTTCTCAGTGCATGCAGTCGTGGTTGTATACTTTCATCTTCATAAATTTGCCGCTTAGCAGGAAGCTCTGAGTATCCAAAGCAGACGTATGGAGCACATAATCTATACGTAGCCAGAAATACACCTTAACAATTCCAGCCCATGGACAACACGCGCCACAAAACAGTCTGAGAAAACACTAGAAGAGGAATAAGAGACATAACATAATACCCAATAAACTTCACAGATTGTTGACCGTTCACCAAGATAAGTCTGCTATGGCTGTTAACGGGTTGTGTTCCGCGACCGTGTCCAGTGCTGAGAATGTTACAGATAACCTGTAGAGGCCGGCGGGGAGGAATAAGAACGTGGAGCCGGCTATTTCTTCCTTTGCTGCAAAAGCACAAACAGGAAGCATCTGTTGATCAGTAGGCTTCTAAATTCTACAGACTATACGCCTGACACATTTTTAATTATTATTTTTATTATTTATAGCTGTATAAAGCTGTGCTGTAGCGGTTAACAGATTTTTGTGTTGGAGGTACCATGGGGAAGAGATCTTTTTTTATTTGCCAAGGTTTCTCTGTTTCTGTTTGATGCAGCCTTTGTAAGGATCGGGAAAGGAGAAGTGAGAGAACGTTGGGACAGGAACTTGATTAGATAATGCTGGTCCTCCCGCAGCCTCGCCAAAGAACAACGCATGTTAAATTAATGGGTTCATTAATATGTATTCTTCCAAAGGTAACAGAAATAAGTTTCCTTAGGTAGAAGCTGCAGCTCCACACCTCCTCCACTTGGCTGAGTGCTTTCCATGCATGTGCTTAGGTAGACGCTCCGTTGTCATGTGCATTGAAGTGTATGTCCGTCACTTTAGTTTTATGCACCAAATGCACCCATGCGATGGTGTTAACATGTTAAAGTAAGAAAAAACCTTGTGTATATCACAAAGAGGTTATCTTGGCTCATTTTTGATTCATTGTTCCTCCCCATAAGTTATGTCTATTGATTAGTTTAGGCTGCCTTTGGAAGGATGGGATGAGAAGGGTGAGAGATTCGGGACAGAAGATTGGGTAGGTAATACTGGCTCTGCCACAGACTGCCACCCATCTCAATCTTATGCCGTTGATGGATTAAGTCAGATTACGTCACTGGATATTTATTAACTTCTAAGTTTAAAGGGAAAAGCTCTCCCGTCTGTATTCAGAGATCTGTAAGGAATCTGATCCCCGACGCTCACTTTAACGAGTGCCATTTCGCTGCCAGGAGTGTCCGAGGAGACCGGAGTTCTTTAACTTCCAAGGGAAACAAATGGATCTGTCACAAGAAATGCTGCGGTAAGCGATCCCTTTTAGAACGCCCGGTCACTCACTCTTATTTATCTGGTTAAAACACGGCATCTTGGTAACGTCCTGCTAGCGGCGCATGTCACATTGTGAACAAATTGCAAACTTTGTAGTCATACAGACACAATGCTTTGTCATCTTGGTAGTCTACACCCCCCCCCCCCGAGAAGAATTTATGAAATCAAATTATTAAATCAGACAATCTGCTGGCGTTGTGAATATCAGATCAAAGCGTTCTACAATCTGGGTTCCTGGAACGGAAAAATGTTTGCATGTTTGTTCACTGCTATACACCCTAAACGTATAGGAAATACTTCGGCAGATAATACGTTTCAGTGCACCAGCCTTTATTATAATACTTAGAATTACATTTTATTTATAGAAACAGAAGGGATTTTGGGACGGAAGTAGAGGACGGACTCTGCCTTTGCCCTTTTTTTAATTATTATTTTGTTATTATTCCAATCCCGATAAACACCGTTTATTTAGTTCCTAAGAATGTTCCTTTCTCAGCATTCCTTCGCATCGCTGCCTATTCAGAACCGCACGCCGCCGGTCTTTATATCTGTGTTTGCAGAGGCTGCACTCCATTCTTGGACTTCATTCAGTGCCCCCGGTCTCTGGTTTTACCGGCAATGTCATTAGTAATGAGCGGAAGATTGTAAGCTCACGAGCAGGACCCTCATTACCTGATGCACGGGTTTGCCTGTCCTAGTTTTGTCGGACCCTTGAATGTATAAATTGTTGGTGCGATACAAATATACTATAGTAGTAAACCTATCTGTAACCGGACCGTCTGGCACGCAGATGCCTGGAGGCAATAATGCCACACATGCTCATCCCGTCTGCGTCTTGATCGTCAGATGGGGTGAACATAAAAACATAGCGTGCAGCTGCGCATGTCCAAACATCACATCAGATGGCCACTGGCCTTAAAGTTCCAGGGCGATGTCATCTCCGCCGGTCCCGTCCTCTTCACATGTGTGGCTTGTTGCTGTCCTGTGTGTTTGTGCGGTGCGAGCCTTCGGGCAGCGTTGGTGTTAATGTGTGGTTGTTAATACTTGACTGTAGAATAATTCATTGTTTTCTGGGACAAAGCCGCTCTGTCGGAGTCTGGGAAATGGGTTTCAGCTGAAATGTATGCTGGGTCCTTTGACCCTGGGGTTGAATCTATTGCTTCATCATACAGTATCCAGTTACTTGGCACACAATGGTATCGCTGAGTCCTCTGTCTTGTTGCCCGGGGTGCTGCTGGGCCCGTGTCTCCTGAAGAAGGAGGTTTTATGTAAATGGAAGTTTTGGTGACTCTGGCGGCAGCTTTTTGAAGACTTAATGAAAGCTCCATCATCAGTAGAAGACTCAGTCAGGATATTTTATATTTCACTTTATTTACAAATAGTAGTAAATACTCCTTTCCTTCAGGAGTGCTGATCACGTTAAACCCTGAACTCTCTCTCACTTCCCGTCAGCCCTCCTAAAGAAGAATAAACATTAAAGCACTCCGCGATCACTTTAATATGTATTCTTCAGAAAGGAATAAAACAAACAAAACTTACCTGATGCAGAACTCAAGCTGCAGTTGCCATCCTCCTCCATATTCTGACAAATCAGTGGTAGCCCTTTCTGCGCATGGTATCTGAACTTTGTGTTGTGTTAGCCCGCACTGGAGGTGATGTGTTCGACCGGAAAATGAGGGGTGAGGGATGGGGCAAATGCATAGGAGAATTCTGCAGGACCCCCCCCCCCCATATCCATTTGCAAGTGGGCCTCCTGGAAATGTTAGAGGGGCCACACAGCGTTAAAGTGCATATGATGGCTTATGTGTTATGCAGGCGTCTTCGTTATTCTTCTCTTTATAGACTATACAATGTTGCACAGTAAACCCAGACAGATCTCTTAAACTTGGTCATCCCAGAATTTAAAAAGGGAAAGAGGGGCACCCTGACGCTGGGGGTGCGATTTAACTTATAGATAGTTTAGAAAATAACAAAAAGTTCACAATTTCTTATAGGACCAGTCCTCGAACAAATAGCACAGACACCATGTCTTATATATATAAATAGTATGCCGGTGCGGGTGCAGATCTGTGATTTTCTCTCCTGGGAACACCGTCATACACTCTTACCCAGCAGACCGGTGAGAATTTGGTCGTATGGAGGAGGGAAAGTTAAGAAGTGGTTTTGTAGGTTAGTGGCAGAGACTGAGAAGGTGACTCCCAAGCTTCTCGCCGTCATTGTTATTTCTCTGCCAACCTTTGTTTTAGATATTTGTTAGTATAATAAGAGCCATCCATGGGCACTCATCATATTCGATATTCAGCAGTCACTCCTCACCTTAACCTTCTCCATTAAAGCCAAGTCCCCAGCTTGTTGGCCTTTCATACTTTCGTCGTCATACTGTGACTACGGATTCATATCAATCTTGGGTTTACAACCAAATTCCAGTACGTTTCTGTATACAAGCCGTGTTTTTTTGTTCCTAGGTATAGTTTTTATTTTTTTGCACATATCTTGATGGACTTTTATGCATGTCGGTCTGTGCTGTTGTTTTTCTTATTTGAAAACTCCAATGTTCCCCCATATTCCATATACTTCCTTTTTCCTCCTGAATCCAATATATATTTTTGGATACATTTAGGAGCGGTGGGTTCCTTTAAGCATGCATGTGTTGGGGGGGGTAAGGATATTGTGAACAAAAGACTAGCCCAAGGTACCAAGGTTTGAGGTGTTACATTAGAAACGTTATCTGCGTCCCTCCAATACCTATTTGCCGGGGGGGGGGGATATGTCCGCTTGCGCTGCCTGTCCGTCTAACCCCGGCTTCCGTTTGTCTTGCAGTTGGCCTGTTGCTGTGGGACGGCGGCGTGTGGACTATGCTGCACCTGCTGCCCGGGTATCAAGCAGTCTACGGGCACTCGGATTATGTACGCCCTGTACTTCATTTTGGTGACTGTTGTCTGCGGCACCATGATGTCTCCGACTGTTGCTGAATTAATGAAGAACCACGTGAGTTCCCCAACACTTAACCACATCTGCTGGAAACTTTGTTGTGATCATTTGTGTTTTAGGTGTGTTATTGTTTTATGTAGCAGCTGTACAAATGGAGATCATAAGAAAAGGCATAGCGCTAGATGCGCTTAACGCGTTTCGCTTATTTATAAGCTTATGAAAAAGCACCTAGTGCAAAGAAGATCATCATCACAGCAAAGCTTATGGAATTTATATGATGGAAGTCGTGCTGAGTGCTGCTTACCTATGTTGCTTGTATAAATTTACTAGAAATGCCAAAATTGTGTTTACAAAGTGAAATAAGCAATATATATATATATGTGTGTGTTGGGAACCCAATCTACTTGTGTAAGCATGGGAGACGGATTATAATTATTTCTCCCCATTATGTGTCAAAGTGTCTGCTACTACAGCCCATTGTATAGTGTTTGTTATGTATCTGCTTTAAATACACTAATAATAATATAGCATGTGCTGTAACAAATTGCTTTGCTGCCTGGGTATAGCGATTTAACTATCTTCTATAGATTACGAAGGCACATCAATGTAGAGATGTATGGCTAGTAGATTTTGCACCATCTCTGTGGTACTGTCTTCCAGTAATGGGATTGGCTGAGAGTGATGAGCATTGAAGGTCGCAGGCTGCGCTGCTCTGGCCAGTATTTTTGGATTTCATCTCTAAGTGATGATAATAATAAGCACATTTCCTTCAGCCGCAGCTCTGAGTGTCTCCTCTTACACCGTCACATGGAAACACAGATGCAGATGTAATAATAGAGCGGTTTATCCTCAAATGACCCCAAACAATAAAAGCTACAGTTTGTCTTGTCGGCTTAATTGAATGAGATTGCAGTCTTTTCTCTCCTGGACCATCTGAGGCTCTTACATTTGTTTGGCTGAACGGCGTTGATGTAATGTTGTTATATCGCAGGGTTGTTGCTGCCGATGTTAGTGGCCCATATTGAAGCAAACAAGGCAAACATACCGACCAGATGCTCAGGAACCTACCTAGGGGTCCAGGATAGCCGGGCCCCTTACTACTTTTCACAAATATTGTTCTTTGTATGGCAATTTAGGTCAGTTTTTCTGTTTCCAAACTTTATTAGGTATAGAGTTGTAAAAGTTTGGTAAAAAAATCATACCTTTATTGGCTAAATGGTGAGACTCATATGGCGCTATATAAAACAATAAATAATAATAATGATGAATAGAAGACACCTAGATAGTGTTGAAATCTTGCATTTTACTATATGTTGGCCAATAAAGGTATCATCTTTAGCCTTCTTCCAAATTGTACGAAGCTGTTAAAAAGAATTAGATGGTGAACGGTTTCAGCTTCAAAGATTTGTTTTTAGGAACTCTTCCAAAAACCCCACCTTCTGCGCTCCGTTTAGATTAGACTTAAAACAAAGTGGAATGACCGCAAACGTGTGCTGATTGCTTCTGAGCTGCTGATATTGTATAATATTGGGATAGTTTGTGGCAAGAATTTCCTGTTTCCGTTGCTCCAGAATATGAGCTGGGTCCCCTACAGATGAGTTTTCATTAGCTGGACATTCTTCTGGATGAGACGGGATCTTGCACACTTTGAGGTCTGTTTAATAAAGGAGTGTTCAGCAACGTGAAAAACGTCAGCTTCTCAATAAATCAAGGGAAAGCCCCGGTGTGCGTCTCCTGCAGAAGGACTGAGTTGGCCCTGTATGATGAAAAGACCCCATTGTCCCAAACAAAGCCGCTTTAACCCTATTTGTTTGTTCTCCTTTTGACACAAGGTCAATCCCTGTGATTGTCCGTTTTGAGCCACAAAGTGCCTTCTTTATAATTACTCTGCACGAACCAGGACATTCTCTCCATATTTTTAATTTCACCAGTTTAACTACATATACTGGTCTGTATAAACCACTTGCAGCTAACTGTTCACGTTTTGTAGACTTCCCAATTTCAACAGTTTTGATGGTCCGTTCACCTACATTACGTGATCATTGCTGACTTATTAGATGTTATGGGCAACACATGCCATTTGACTTATGTCTCTCTCTTTTTATTTTTTGTAACCGTGCTTTCCCTGACTTGTTATCTTCTGTTACCAGATTCCATACTTCAAAGATATCTGTGAACACATCCAGGCCGGCGAGGCATGTGAGAAGCTGGTGGGATACTCGGCGGTCTATAAAGTCTGCTTTGGGATGGCCAGCTTCTTTTTACTCCTCTTCTTCTTAACAATAAACATTAAAAACAGTCAGGGCTGCAGGGCCTCTATCCACAATGGGTAAGTCAATCATTTTCCAATAATATAAAATAGGCAGTAAGCTGCGACCCCTCCCAATCACAAACGGAATGATATACAATTCTAATATTAAACATGCAATCCAAATGCTTTATAGTGGATTAATGTGTATTTAGTTGATTCATTGATAATTGCCAAATGTCTTTTAGAACGTCGTGCATCCCTTTTATAAAATTAAAGGCTTACTTAATTCTAAACCTACTTAGGGGTTTGGGCAAAGTACCAGCTGCGTTTTGTACTTCGTTATGTGGATCTCACATGTTTGCATTTATTCTCTTAGGTTCTGGTTCATTAAATTTGTGATCCTCATCGCCATGTGCTCAGGAGCCTTCTTCATTCCTGATCAGGACACTTTTCTTAATGGTATGGCGTATTATTATCATATTATCACGTTCAGAAATGCTTGCTGTGTTGCTTTGTGACGCATCCGTTTTATTTTCCAGTGTTGCGTTATGTGGGTGCATTTTTTGGCTTCTTTTTCTTGCTCATTCAACTCACGCTGTTGGTGGAGTTTGCACACAAATGGAACAAAAATTGGTATGTTTATTGAATATATAAAAGCACACTTCTCTTTGTTTAAATGTCTTATGTGAAATATCACGGTGTGTATATATATATATATATGTGATTTTTCTTTTTTCTTTCAGTTAAAACAAATAATTATCTGTATTTAATAGTAACTATTTTTAGTGATATAAATCTGTGAATAATTTTGAGTATTCTATGCAGTCTTACCTTTTTATATTTGTTCTACACAGGACTTCTGGGACAGCTCATAACAGATTATGGAGTGCAGCGTTGGCGCTGGTCACACTCGTACTGTACTCCGTAGCAGTGGGAGCCCTGGCCTTGTTGGCCTTCTTCTACACGCACCCCGAGGCCTGCACCCTCAACAAAATCTTGCTGGGCGTCAATGGAGGGCTATGCTTACTTGTGACACTGGTAGCTATTTCCCCTTGTGTTACAAAACGTAAGTATGATTGAGACAAACTCTGTCCATTTCCTTCTAGAATATGTGGCCATCTAGAACCTTTTCTCCAGACAGTGGTCTAGACCGACGTCCGCAAAACACTCATTTCCTGATGTTCCTCCTGTACTAATGGCATTTCCTAATTTCACTTTAATGAAAGGATTAAGAATAGCACCATTAAAAATTAAAACACTCAAAATGTTTTGCTGTCTGAGGTTTCTTCTACATTTCCGCACCTTTTCCAACCTGTAGTTGAAATGTCTGGAATTTCTGAAATGTATTCTTTCAATTCCCCAAATATGGCGACACCAAAGGTGGAAAAAGTGTTTCCTTCTAAATTGGGGGGGGGGGGTGT
>VKOC01002438.1:0-72921 GCA_009364415.1 Spea multiplicata | reverse complement strand
CGTCTCGCCCCGCGGGTTTCCGCCCGTCGGCTGGAGGAACGTCTCGCCCCACGGGTCTCCGTCCAGCGGCTGGAGGAACGTCTCGCCCCACGGGTCTCCGTCCAGCGGCTGGAGGAACGTCTCGCCCCGTGGGTCTCCGTCCAGTGGCTGGAGGAACGTCTCGCCCCGCGGGTCTCCGCTTATGCAGAAAGCTGGAGCGCTCACAGCTCTGCCGTCAGCTGCGTGGGAATTATGAAAATGAAACTGCAGCTCTGGGAATTTCTCGCCTCTTATCCATGAAAGTTCACATAATACGTTTTCCACCGGAGTCTTTCGCTGTCAGCCAAACATCGCCGCGGGCAGCTTCTTAACGCTAATCTAATAGTTTCTCTGGAATACGGCGGCGCCCCCCCCGCTCGCCCCGTGGTAAAGGTCAGGGCCCGGTGCGGCATAACGATGAATTACAGCGGCCGATGCCAACGTACCACCAAAGAGTTAAATGTCTCGGTGACGACAGACGACGGTCGCCCTCGTGTTGCGAGGTCTCCTGGAACGAGTTAAGGCCGGATCCAGGACACGTTGAGAATCGATCTTCAGTGTCCTCACCAACTAAAAGCCTGCTGGCAGATCGGCCCCATTCGGCCCCCATCTAGTCGCCCGTTTCTCCTGCTGTAAAGACTCAAACCTTAATCAGTCGTTGGTCTCGTTTTAGATTCAGGAGCCATATGGCTATCCCATGCATGTTTAAATCCCCTGGTTGTAGCCTCTACCACTTCTGCTTAAAGGCGGTTCCTCTTATCTACTACTCTATCAGTAAAGTAAAACTTTACAGATCGAGTAGTTATAAAACTTTATCTTTAGATAACCCTCTATACCTAGCTTTATGCACCATGGAAACACATAGAAAACAGCTCACTATGCAAATGTCAATTCTTTTAAAATGATCTATGATTACGTTCTTTCTCTCTGATATCTTTTTTCTTTGTGTATTATTTTAACCCCTTTTAGCATCAACTAGAAATAGGCAAAATCGGACTGCCGTAGACTACAACTCTCATCATCCTTTCAGTAACCAAGCAAGCAGAAACCACAGCAGTAAATCAGAGGCTCCCACTCATCGTACTTTAATGTTGGGTGGCTCGATGCCACAAGATGCCTCCTTTTTGGGGGTTTTCATGCTGAGAGTCACTGCTGGGCATAATGAGAATGGCTGTCCATATCAACTGGAACGGTAGTGGCTGCCTCGAGTGGGGTTAATGGGAATTGTATTTAGCAGAGGCTGGCGATTCCAGATCGTATACGAGCAGCACTCATGGGGTTACGCGATTGTCGTCCTCGATTGTTAACAAGTAGCGATTCCACCACATCCCTGGCATAGCTCAGCAATTACCCCCCATGACTGTTCCGTGACCTTTTCCCAATCGGTAAGTTGGATCCAGGTACGTCGCTTCGATACTTAGTAGTCTCTGGGAGAAGAAAGAAAAAGAGCCAAAGCGTAGATGACTCACGCTGTCCTTTCTCGCGCACGGTCGGCCAATGATAATGATGGACGGTTTATTTGCAGCTCTATTTTCTGGAGGGAGTAATTGACATTCTGAAAAATGCCCGTGTTATTACGTCTGAACGTATCAGAAGGTAGTCAGAGAGACGGATAATAATCGCTCCTAATGCTGAGCCTGGTTTATTGGGTTCCCTTTCCCCGCATTAACATTTTCCGCACAAAATCAATAACATTTATCAATCTTTACCGCGTCGGCGAGAGAACTTTGGATTTTTCTATTATGTCCACAAAAGATTCGAACATGGAGGGGATATAAAGTCATATCTCAGAGGTGACAACGAGATAGAACCAAGGCGGTTCTGCTGCGAGAGAGAGAGAGAGAGAGAGTAAAAAGAGGGGTGTTTGGATGGGATATGCAGGGCACTTTGGGGCAAGGGGGGTATTTATGGGGAGAACATCTACAAGAGGTTATTGGAGAGACATCCACTGGAGAACCATAACAAGAACTCAGAGGGAGCTAATTATTTAGGCATAAAGTACAAGAGAGATAGTTATGGAGGATCTACTACATGAGTGATAAGGAGTTGCAAGATGGACAGCAGGGGGCAGTAAGGGAAGGGGTCGGGGTAATAATGAAAGGGAAGGGGTTTGTAGGATCTTCAGGATCAAAGAGAGGGTCTGAGGAAGACACAAGTTTAAGTAGACAAAGACAGAGGACGATAGAAAGTAAATCAATGACAGTAATAGTGAACGTAGGGGCTGGGATAGGTGTGATGAGAGGGATAGAATGAGCTAACAGGGTAGTATGAGGCCAGGTGTGATGAGAGGGACTGCAGAAAAGATTGCGTAGAGATCAGGGAAGAAAATTCTGGTTTAATTAGAGATGAAAAGCGAAAAGATGGAAGGGAAAACATAGTTGAAGCTGAGGTAATGTGCCTATGGCTAGAAGAAGGTCGTGGAGAGCTACTTACACTGGGTATTAAGTGAGCATCAGTGGAAGAGGACAGCTGTAGACTCTGTAGATGTAATTGATGATGCATTTACAAGTTTTAGATTATGACATCTTCTTCTAACATTTCTAACAGTATGATGTAATATCCTAGATTCAATGCTACATCGGCCCTGAGAGCAACCACTAGCGAGAGCCATGAGAGCACATATCATAATATGTCCTCCAAATCAGCCACCACGGGGGCTGAGCTCCCTGTGACCTGTAGGTTGGTCACTTCTGGTCACCATCTGAAGCTGCTACAAGGCAAGATAAGAGAGCCATTTCAGATACCCCAAGGGGGGTATTGAGGGTCATTTCTTAATTTAACCTACTTGTGATACCCCTTATAGCCAGCACATGTCATCATCATCATCATGGCTCTCCATACCTTAGCCGTAGCCCCCCACAGTTTATAGTCCTTACAAGTAACCTTAGTATCGCAGTAAATCAAAGCAGATAAACAAACTGACTGAATCGCAGATCCCCCAAAGGATTGAGACACACTAGCAATTTACACGTCGTTCTCATACATCGTAGCTGTTTTTGTATTATTTAACGGTGCGGCGTCCCCCCCTCCCCCCACCAATGCCTGTAATAAGAACGGAGATGATAAATTGCTCTGACTGTAATAAACCGATAGAGCAAATAAGCTCATCGAATGTAAAGCTTTCCTTATCTGCGCTTCGGAAATGTTTGCAAACAATATTCCCTTGTGGCCAGCACGAAGATAGTCGCCGAGAGGTCCACATGCGGATTAAATGGGACTTTTACTGTAGCTATGCCATTAGTCTACGTTTAACCCTTAAGTGTCTGAAAAAATGGTTTACTAGCGATTCCAACGAGAAGAAAAATATCATATAAGAACGTTTTTGGAAGAACAATTTTAAATCATTCTGGAATGTGATGACCAATTATCTTCTATCCCCAGAAGGCTCATTACAATCATCTTACCAATCAATAGGTCAACACGGGGACAGATAATTCACCCTCGGAGCAGCTGGATCCTTTTTTTTCCCATGTATTAAGCTGAATTTAAAGGTCCAGTCCCACTTAAAAAAAAACATTGGGGAAGGCTACATTTCATATGACCACGTTGACCGTATGTTCTCGATATGAATTATAAATGACGACTGTTATTGTTGGAATATCCAACAGCTTTGCTTATTCAGCATCCCAGAACAAAATGTAATAACGCAACGGTTCTATATTCTATAACCAACATGTTGTAGACCACATCTTTCAAATTCTGGTTAATTTTCCAGATTTCTAAACAATATGACATTTTTGGGGTTTCCCAGTCGAATTTGATGAATTAAATATTTTTTATGATTCGGGAAACTGGATTTTAGAGTCTAGAAGAAGGAATTGGACGGGGTTGCTCGTACTTCCAAGATGTATCAATTTCTTAGATTTTCTTAGATTTAACCCCTTGAGAACAAAAAAAGGTCCATGTCATCTGGACCCTGCTGATGGTTGAGTCAATAGGAGATTTCTCATGGGGCACATGCCAGAATTTCCATAGACGACATTTAATTATTCATCGTTCGTCACTTATTTCTCATGATGTCTTTTATTACGTCTCATGTAGAAAACCTGTTGTGTTGTTGGCAGCCGTCGACCTTGGTTGGAAGAGTCTTCATCCCACCGACTCCATTTGGCTCGAGATTCTTGATATCGCCCGTAATCAAAGATTCCAATGTTACCGGCCAACATTTTCTCTGACTTCACAATCAATGCATCCAGCTATGTATCAGTTCCTTAGATTTAACCCAATGAGAACCGAATAAGGTCCATGCCATTTGGACACAGAAGACCCTAGAGATTGTAGTCAACGTTCAGTTGATGTAGTGACGAAGCTGCTGATGGTTGAGTCAATGGGAGATCTCTCACGGGGCACATGCCCGAATTTCCAGACGACATTTAATTAAGCACCGTTCGTCACCTATTTCTCATGATGTCTTTTATTACGTCTCATGCAGAAAACCTGTTGTGTTGTTGGCAGCCGTCGACCTTGGTTGGAAGAGTCTTCATCCCACCGACTCCATTTGGCTCGTGATTCTTGATATCGCCCATAATCAAAGATTCCAATGTTACCGGCCAACATTTTCTTAGACTTCCCAACAGATGCATCCTTACCAGCGCTAAGCAGAAGCTCATCGTTTTTTGTTTTTTTATTATTATTATTTTTTTAGTATTTTTGCTTCAATACCTGAATTTACTTATCCTTTTTTTCCCTCTGCCCTGAATGTGCTTTCGGAAGCCGTGTGATAAATTAGGTGTCCTGCATACAGAAATTCTATCATTCTGCGAGGCGTGAACAGAATATGCTGATCAATGGGGTTTTAAAGCCCTTTAAACGCACGCCTTTGATTCCCATTTCTGTTGCCAGATACAAACAGCTTACACTGAATAACATTTGCATGATGTGTCTGTGCTCTCTGTAATCAAATTAAAAGATTTAAAGGCAAATGTATTATTTATAACGGCTTTATGGAGCCGCTTTTCATCTTAGCTCGTTGTGCATTTAAAATGGTTATAAGTACAGTCCCGGCGACAGCTTTTTTGACGTGGCTTATATCCCAAATAAAAATGGAATATATAGGCAGCATTAGAAGTGCATCTGAGCGGCAGAGTCCTGGATTCTAAAAAAAATCTTTGAAATAGTCGGTTGTACCAGGTTTTGTAGATTAGATTGTAAGCTCCTATGAGCCGGGCCCTCCTTACATGCTACGTACTACTTGTGATGTCCTGTCTGCCTGTTGTACGGCGCTACGGAATATGACAGTGCTATAAAAAACTGTAAATTAAAATAATTTGTGACTGATTAAGGTTTGAGTCTTCACAGCAGGGAAAAAAATGGACGGACTAGATGGACTGATCCAAAGGCAGCTCCGCCAGCCGTGCCCCCCGCGCTGCTATCCTTCTTCTGAGTTAGAGTATGACATCATATCTCGTAGCTCCGCCTTTTATGGATATGCGGTGTGTGGGCTGGAGGACCACGTCGGCTCCACTAAGTCCTCCATAGAGTTAATCGGCCAGTTGGGGAGGTCGGAGATCTCCCTTTTATCCTGCCCATTGAGCACAGGGAGCCGGATCGCCCAAAAGGGTGGTCAGCTCCTCACCGTTGCCTCCCGAACCTGCGGCGGGGATACTCCACCGGTCAATGGGCAGGATAAAGGGGAGATCAGCGCCTCCCCCCCAACTGGCCGATTAACTCTATGGAGGCTGGTGAGCTTTAACCCCCCGATCACCGACAGCTTCTCGATCTCGGTCTTCCAGAGTAGTAACTAATAACTTTAGTCCAAACTGATTTCATTCCAGACAAATAAAGACTGATAGAGACTAATTACGCCGGTCACACACTCCCGGTGCCCTTTCTCATGCTTAATGTTCTTTCTCTGGCTTTATTATCATTTTGTAGCGATTGATTTCACAGTCAGCAGAAATAGCTTCGGTATTAAACTATGTTAAAAGAAATCAATGCGTGTTTACGGCTCCGCAATCGGGATGTTTAGATATAACGTTTTGAATATGGAACCGTTCTAGTCTGATATTCTGTACATTTACTAATATTTTTAATGTCAATTAAAGGATTCGACAAGCTATCTATGTGTAAACATGCTGGGTTGGGATTTAATGCCGGAGATCAATCTATCACCAGTTATTGAATAGCTGATATTCCGGAGATAGCAGCGGTTAGAAGACATTGGCCGTTATCTGATGTAAAATGTGTCGTTTTTTTTAGTGATCGGTTCATATGGCTGGAGAGAACACTGTCGTTCATGAAATGCGCTGTTTGTCAATGATTTTAATTTAAAAAAAACACACGGCGGAGAAATTAAAATCCAACAGAGCTGCACACGATCTCATAGCCTTCTGTTTATACGACTACAGTGCAGTAGTTGAGACATTGCACATATTCCAGGCATGGGCTCAGAGTAATGGGAGTAATGGGAGTCCCGGAGAAGCTACTTTTCAAGGCACCGGACCTCATTATTACAAAGGAGCTTTTATTGTTTTTAGTATTATGATTGTTATTATTAATATTATTATTGTTGTTATTATTATTAATAATATTGTTGTTATTATTATTAGTAGTATTTTATTTTTGCTATTATTGTATTATTATTTTTAATTAATATTATTATTAGCACTAGTAGTAGTAGTAGTATTGTTGTTATTATTATTATTATTATTATTGTTGTTTATTATTATGAAGATTATTACTAGTATTATTGTTTATAGTATTATTAATGTTATTATTGTTATTATTATAAGTAGTATTATTATTATTGTTATTATTATTAAGCTTTCAGTGAATGAGTTTAAATGCACAGAGACGCTTCTGTCCAGGTTGCAGAGTTTTAGCAGGTGATAACCTAAGATCTCCCCCCAGATTGGGAATTTACATTTATGGTGATATTAGGGTGGTTTTGAAGTCAAAATGTTCTTTAATGAGATGGTGGTAGATAAGGCTAACAGCCTTCCAGCAGAAGTGGTAGAAGTTAATACAGGGAGGGGATTTAAACATGCATGGGATAGGCATATGTAGAAGTCACATATGCCAATGCATGAGGATTCATATAAATGTTAATTTTAATTCCTACGAATCCCAGAAAGCAAGAAGAAACCCCCACAAAACAAACAAAAACAAAGCAGAGAGCCTGAAATTTACTGGAAGCAGTTAGTGGAGATGGCATAGAAATATTGAGAGAGAGTGTGAGAGAGCATGAATGAGAGTGTGAGAGTGTGAATGAGGGTGAGTGACAACGAATTTAATTCCTAATATAAAAGCCCTCTGGATTTTCATTCGAACCAAAAGCGCAGGAAACAAAATTCATGTCCGAAAACAAATGGACCAAAAAAGTAACAAAAATGTGTCCAAATTATGTCTAAAGAACATAATTGTATTATTCAGTATTTTTAAGCACTAACATATTCCGCGGCGCTGTACAAGATAAATGTGGTTAGGTTAACAAATACATGACTAATAAACATTTACACACGTCTTATGGCACTTCTATACAAAGTTACCGGCAAGAATGGTGGGCTTCTGAGGACCCCGCTGCTGAGATTACAAAGTTGCCAATTAACCCTATCAGTCAGCACAACCGGAGTTTACCTTACACCCCTTCGGTTTATTATTATTATTTATTGTTTTATATATATATAGCGCCTCCATATTCCGCAGCGCTGTATATAAATGAGCTTCTATACATATCTGCGATTTATTTACTCGATTAAATTGTTTACCTACAATGTACAGTGTGCCTTAACGCATCAGGAAAAATAAAAACATTTTAAATGGCGGCAGCCCGCGGAGCTCGAGCAATCAAACTATTAAGCAAATTATAGGTGGCTATTGTTAGAATGAGAATAGAAATACTTGCAAAGGCAGAAACGCGATGTTTACCTACAATAAAGCGCAGGTCTCTGGAGTTCCGCTAGTATTCAAACCATACAAAATCCCGCAGAATGGAATTTTTAGATTACTTTTTTTTTTTTCTCTCGAAACCCTCGGTGGACTTCAGTAACGTATAAAATATTAATGCAAACGGAACATTTTCCTTTTAAAATGCAAACTTTTAAACATCTGTTAAGATAAACTTAAAAAACCGCATGCGGCTTAGTTAAAAAAAAAAAAAAAAAAAAGATGACTTCATTAATATGTTAAATAATGGATTAACAGTTGGTGTCGGAACATTAAAATAATGTCAGATCTTAGCATGTGGAAGTCATCAGAATGTGATGCATCAGAAGGAATTTGAGATCGTTCTCAGAAAAAAAAGAGAGATGCTGAGATCCTGAATGTGTTCCCTCTAAGGTGACACTACAAAAAAAATTATACAAAAAAATAATAAAAAAAAAATAATAAAATCAATAAAAAAATACAAAAAAAATGCAAAAAAATACAAAAAAAATATAAAAATGCTATAAATAAATAATAATTTCATTTATGAAAGACAAAAACTCACCTTGAGATTGAGCTGGAATAATACGGATTGGTATAATCTCGAGCAATGTTTTTTTTTGGGGGGGGCGGATGATTTCTAGACAGTAGGTCAATTAATAATTTTTTTGGTACACTAAGATTATTACCCTTTGAGCTCAATTGTAGAACACAAACCAAGGCGACTCCAAACATCTGATATTTCAGTTATAAATGGTATGGTCCATTTTTGTTGGCCAGTCGCTTAGGATCTTGTTGGCTACACAATATGTCCCACAGTATGTATCCATTTCTCTTCTGGAATAATATCGATGACTTGTGAGTTCAGGGGTTGTAGCCAATCCATTGTAGGAAATTAAATAACCTCTTGAGCGATTTGATCTTATCCTGCGATATTAATCCTTTAATAGCCCTTCATGAAGATTCTATGTAGTGAGTCGCCAAATGTGTCACCCAAATGGTTCTAATACCGGGCCTCACGGAAACCTTGACTTGTCATTATTTAAAGATGCACTTAATTGAGTCACCTGCATTCAAGCAGGGATATCAACCATAACATACTGGAAACAATAGCACCAATTAGTAGCCTTATATATGATCGTAGCGGGTGGAATAGGAAGGCATCAGCTCCAGACTGTGTGACCCTGAGAATTTACCCCTTCACCTTGAGATTGGGGCAAAATCCCAGAGAGCTCCCAGGTTATGCTTATGAGATGCTGAAGTATGATGCAATAAAATGGCCCAGTCTCCCTGTAGTACCACTGCTCGGTTGACTGGTTAAAAATGAGATCTCTAATCCCCCCAACCGGCCCACTAACACCTCCATAGTGTGTTTATGCTTGGCGCCTTGCGAAGGATGGACACTTGGATATGACATCATCACCCGGAGCTCCTAAGGATGGCGAAAAGGAGGAGGTGGCTGGTGGGTAACACCTAAGATCAATACCCCACTGGATAGCAAACGTATATCGTCAACTATCTAGCATCTATAACATGTTAGTACCAAGACAAGATGGTGGCATGATTCTAGCCATTGGTATGGAAATACTTGCACATCTAGGCCATTCTACAACTTGCTGATTCCGTATTTTCCAACAGATCTTAATCAAGTTAATGCAGACCTTATTTTCCCTGAAACCTCATGAAATTTATTCCATGAATGCCCCATCAGGCTGTTAACGTGACAACGAAATGTTGCATTAAGCATTTTTTAGTCCTCGTTTCCGCGCGGTGATGGATATCCAAAGGCTACCACCAGTGCCCTCCAAAACAGCATGGGAAAACAGACAAGGACGCCTTGGGAAAAGGCAAATTAATTCTTTTGTATTTTTTTTTTGAGCAAATACTGTGGCATTTCACGCGTGCTCTTACAACAAACAATCAAGTTAATTTGATTCCGCAAAGCCCGGTGCCGCATCGCAATGTTTTGTAAGCCTATTCAGGCATTCATTACTTTTTTAAGAGCACCATGCGGTGCCGTGTTATGATTGAGATGGAAATCATGGTGTATATCTGATTCCCCAAAGTTTCATTTCCTTCTGCATTTCAGCATAGGATTAATGCGCTACATTTTCACGCTGAGACGGTATATTTAATTCAAAAAATTGGCATTGCTAAATAAACTCAAATGAGTTTATTTTCCACGCTTCATTAATATTTTTCCAAATTGCTCGATTCAGCCCTCCCCCCCCCCGCGCCGTTTTGATTTATCATCCACTTCATAGCCTTTGAAGTTATGATTTTCAACCCAGTTTATTCCACTAATTGTTTTTAAATTCCAGATATGTTATCTTTGGGGGGTTTTTCTTTCTATTTCGTACAATAGTAATGGCGAGTACACATTCATTGATATTCATTGATTGGGTCATGTTCTACTACAATGGAAAATGTAGGTCTCGACCTTAAAAACCTTAAAGAAACATTGAATTTGCCCGTTTCCTGCTGTAAAGACTCAAACCTTAATCAGTCGTTGGTCTCGTCTAAGGTTCAGGAGCCGTATGTCTATCCCATACATGTCAATCACACATGGCTTACTGGGCTTCACAAAAGGCTACTGGTCAGTAAGGGAATGTTTCTAATTCATCAATGTCTTATTTTTTTTTGGAAAAGCAAATTTTATGGGTAACAATAACTCTTCTCCTTTCCATTTCATCTCCACCCCTAAAGACACATTTTATTAAGTATACTCCTTAAGAAACACCATGTCAATAGTCTATTGAAACCCTAAAGCGTCCATGACGTGTTTGAGATAAAAGTAGGGATAAACTGGTAGAGAGAAGCAAACACAACTAAGATGCCTCCTTGGTGATGAAAATCATATGAAGATATCAAAGAGTTGGAAGGTTTTTTGTAATTAAGGCTCTGGAACAACCCAGAGGGACCCTTGTGTTCTCTTTCTTCCCGTTTGGAGAACCACATTTTTTTTCTGGGAGTATTTCTTATCGACTCGTTTCTTTATCCATCCCAAGGAAAGCGGAGTCTTATTCATCTCTTCCATGGTGGCATCTCTTGACTCTTGATACATGTCACCTCAAAGTAGCTACACAACGTGACCATAGCGTGTGCTTAAACAATACAACCTTCTCCTTCTTCCTCTACGTCTTCAAACTGGAGATCCCGGCTGGTTCAAAGTAATTTTCTCTCCCATAATGCGGATATCTCTTTCGTTAGGACATATGAGGTCCACCGGGGTTAGGTGTAACCAAAGAAGAACATCGGAATTTTAAGGAAAAGCCATTATTGTTACTGTGTTACAAACACCAACTTGCTTTATTTTCTTGCCAAAGATAAGACACGCTGACGACGTCATGTTAACCAACATTTATTTTTTACTTATCTGTCCTCCGTCCTTTAGCCGATGATCTGATAAGGACAGCTGGTAGGAAGGGGATCGGTAGATGTGCCACTGAATGCTCGCTAATGGAATGAGTCATTTTCAGGTTCCAGGAAGGTTTCTAATAATTTCCATGTTTTATTCCCAATAAATGTCACACATCTGATACAGATGCGGCTGATGTGTCATACCTAGATGCCACGATATTTATTAAGAACCGGGATGTTTATTCATAGACTCGTCGACGATTCCTTTAACGAAATCATTCTTGGCCAGAAGTCACTCATTTTAGATACAACGTTATTTATTATTTATTTATTTATTTATTTATTTATTTATTATTTTTTTTGGTGGGGATTTAAACACAGAACACAAATCACTTGGAAAAAGCCTCATCGGGAAAAATCAAATGTTCTGCTATTGTTTTAAAAAAAAACCCTAAAACCTACGTTTCTAAACTCTAATGGGTCTGCTGGATTGAATTGGCCCTCAAGGCAAACTGAATTGTTCCAACAAAGCGCCCGACAGTCGAATTGTTCTTCTTTTGACGCGTGTATGGCGCGTCTCGTAGATTCTAACTGGCGTGATAAAATTTCCCGAAGTCTCACCTGGGATAAATTCTCTCTTTTGTTTACATTTCATAAAAAAAAAAATCAAAATGCGATCGGAAACCCAGGTGTGAGCCTAAAGGGAAATCAGAAAAAGTTACTTTTTCCTTTTATGCCATTCGCAAGAAAACCGTTAGAACCATTTACGCTGCTTCCTAAACGTCCCCATTGCAGCATTTCGCCAGCTTTTGAAATAATAACTTTTTCGTCAGCCTCTTTTTTTTTTCTTTTTTTTCTCAGCAAAACTAACGCCGAATTCTCTCCAAACCCCGATATAGTGCTATAGGGATGAGCGGAAAGGTAGGGGAATACAATGTTCAGTACCGATCTTCCGCTATTCCACACACAATTCCATTTTCTTGTTCATTTTGAAATAAATATCACGGCCCCCTATTCCCACATCTTGTAATTTATCTGTGAGGCTCTACGAACACGGAGTTGTTGACTTATATGTAGATATTAGTAAACCGAAGTAACTTTTAATATATTAACCACCTTTAATTAGCATTATTTTCATCATTTTATTTATTATTTTTATTTCTTTTATTTTTAATATATTTAGTTGCATTTTTTTATTTTCTAAAGACTAAACATGCCTCTTTTTTTTTTAGATACAACATTCAAAATCCTTGAGGGTCTCGCATTTTCTCTCCTCTCCTACATCTATTACTTTTTTATCTTCTCTTAAACGTGAAACAATGTTTCTGGACAGACTTGAAGACAAGAGAAATTTCGACAACGTTCTAAGTAAATAAATATATTCTGGAAATACCATATTTGATCGATTATAAGACCAACAACAAGGGGACTTAGTTTCGGAGGAGATGACCGGTCAGGAAGTCCTTCTCTGATAAACACGAATCATTGTGTAGCGTTTATTGCTTTAATAAATAATATAATGATTCAATTCAGGGTTTAATTTGAAATGAAAACGTTTGTCGAGAATTTATTTACGCTTCCATTCCCAAATTTGAGATTCGGTCCTCTAAATCTCAATCTTTATGATGTTTCAGTAACTTTTTCTTTAAATTGTGTTTATTTTTGTATTTAATAAAAAAATATATATATTTTTTAATCATTTTTAAACAATACATTAAAGTTGAGTGATTTTTTTTTTTTTTTTTTTGCAAAATATTTTGCTCTTAGCTAATGGATCCCAAGGATTTCCCGGCTCTTGACCCCCATGCTTATGTGGTGTCACGAAGCTGTCCTCGTGAAGTCTTCTTATACCCCGCTTCTCGTAGCTGTCAGATGTTCTGTGCTATATTAAAGTGAAGTGTTCTCAACAACTTTAAGCTGTCAGCGTGTCAAATTTTAATAGCTGTGTTATTTTAATTCGCAGCACAATTCTTATTTGCATCGTAAAGTTTTTTTTCTCAACCCCCCCCACCCTTTGCGTTTCTGTTCCACACGTCGTGGAAAAAAATAGATGTTTAATATTAGCGTCGTGGCGTTTCCATCTGCAGAGATGATCAAGGCTGAAGATGAGCCGGTGCGTGGGTGACCATTAGACAAGTGCCATGTAATATAACGGTCAAATATCTGAAGATTTTGAAGAAAACGGCCAAATAACAAGAAATTCAAAGACTTTCATTATAAAGAAACAGAAAGTTAATTCTTTTTCAGAAGCTATGTATGTATATTTTTACATTTTGAATCTCTTCCAAGGCATCCCGCAGAGCTGCCAAGCTACAACCTTTTTGCCGACTGTGGCTCGTCAGCCGGTCTTCTGAGCTTCGGTACCATAGACTCTCGTAAAGCACACAATATATAAACCTTTTTAATGCTTTTAATGTAATTTTGTTCTAAGTAAAGTTCAGCTTGGATGGCATACATTTGAGAGATTATCGTTATATCTCCCACAAAAGATAGGGGCAATGAAACGACAACGCTGGACAGCTACAGGGGACCAAGGGCCACAGTCAAAGGACCGGGCAATGGACACCTACAGGGGACCAAGGGCCACAGTCAAAGGACCGGGCAATGGACACCTACAGGGGACCAAGGGCCACAGTCAAAGGACCGGGCAATGGACACCTACAGGGGACCAAGGGCCACAGTCAAAGGACCGGGCAATGGACACCTACAGGGGACCAAGGGCCACAGTCAAAGGACGGGCCTGGTTACAGGCAATGTAACTCAAGAGAGGCTCAAAGAATAGCCCTAGCATCAGAAAAGAACCCAACTATCGTCCACTATGGGTCAAGATCCAATGTACAAAGATGGTAATATCAAGGAGAAAAAGACTGGTCATCAAAAAATAATCATAATCAAGAATTCCAATGGTCCTTCAAAGCACATGGAGGCAGAGAGGACACCATTGAGTTTTCTGAGTAGAGAACATGTCAACAACAGGGTTTGTTGGGCCTTCATCCGCCATTTTGCTCAGGAAGAAGAACAATTGATATCACAACAGGACTTCAAGGAAAGGACGTTCTGTCTCTCGAGAATGATCTTGAAAAGAAGATCCCCAGAGCTGGGTCTCATCGACGGTAAAATATTTTATTTTACTTTGGGCTGCCAAGAAAAGAATACAAATGAAGGTGAACAAATCTGTAGGAGAAAATGACCTCCACGCTAAATAAAACCGCGACCTCTGTCAAGGACATGTACATATGAATGCATACATTAATTCAGACTGCGCTCAATGGACCAGCAAGCCGGCTCATTCCTATTTCTGCCAACCCGCGACACTCGGAGTCTCACTGACTATAACTACCACTATCCATCAGGCTGTGGAGTAACAAAAGGATGAATGGCCCTGTAGTCATGAGACACGGCAGGAATTTCCGACGCTACCTGTTTCAGCCTGTTTCGCGCACGCACTCTGTCATTTTATAGGTTAATAACTATATTGTTCATCTCAACAAAATGGTCGAAAAATGTAGCCTGTTTTGAAAAGCAATTTACTATAAAGAGTGGGGAGAAATAAAAATACAGAAAGAATTGTTCATTACTCAGAAATATAAAGCTATCAGAAAAAAAAATGTAATAAATTTTATATCTTAACCTGAGAAGGCAGCGTGTAGCCGCGTATCAGAGATTAATCAAAAATCCATCGGGAAAAAAAAATTACTGACAAGTTAATTGCTCAAATACGAAATCATGCAATTAATCCGATTATAGATGTAAATAGGGGTTCGTTTTCAATGTCCTTTCAGCTAATTATTTAATGATGGATTTCAGAATTAATTTCTAGGTTATAATCCTGCTGTTCTAATTCAGACCTTAACTCTTTCTTCCGCAGCTTTGCCATCAGTGGCATCCGATTGGCTTAAAAAAAAAAAAAACTTAACTTTTGTTTTCTAGAAAAATTCTAAAACTCGAGTTTTAACCAAAACCATTCTTATAAAGTCAGATCGATGACCTACGGAATCCGCCCATTTGCAGGGATAGTAGAAATAGTGGACATAATTAATTCTGTATTTTTTTGAGTTCAGTTTTTTCTAAGAAAAATACAGTTTAAAGATATTTATGGAAATAAGTCATGACCTTAGAGGAGAAATCGACCCTAAGAATATTATTCTTAATGCTTTGATTTCCCCACCTTGGTGTCTTCAACATCATGTTGGCTTTCAAGCCCACCATGCATCACTTAAGAAGACCTCTCTTCATCTAAAATCTTCCTCCGTTGTCTTACCACCATGTTCCTCTTTTCTAGAACTTTTTTAGAACTTCAGGAAGTTTATGACGTATCCCTCTTTACTCGGGTCAAAGGTGTATATAATCCGTCAAGTTGTCCTTTCAGGCATATTCAGTTGTCAAAATATTGAATGCCAGTAAAACCAACATAATTTGGCAATAATAAAAAAAATAGTAATAAAATATCGGTTTCTAGATAATATTTTGTGTAAGAGATAGTACTCTGATTTCCTTAAGATGGCAATATAAGAAAGGGCTTAGACCAACAGGAGAAGAGAACTCTATATCTCTACCGTTATCCGTCCGGTCCCAAAATATCCATTATTAAGCTCTTATTTTCAGTACAAACTCTGGAGGAAAATCAGCAGCTTTGGCCAAGTGTGTGTTGTGGGAAATGTTTACTTTGTCATATCGTTTACGCTTCCCATAAGTAGCTTTTTATCGCTATTATTACTTTTGCCATCTGATTCTCATGGAGAAAATGAAACATCATGAGAAGTGTCAGTTCAATAATACTGTTGACCTGCTTTTTCCTCTAATCATGAGGCTGGGCATGGCTTCTTCTTTACATCATTGTATGGTGAGAATTCTTCTTCACAGTTTAGAAAGCCCCCATTATTGGCATTCATTCTTAAACCCGTAACCCTTGATGGTTGGTTATTATTATATGAGGGCTGCATGCACTGGGGTAACCACAGGGGTCACAGCGGTCGCAGCTGTGACGGAGCCCCGTGCCCCTTCTTCCTCCCTCCTCGTATCGGTTCAGAATTGTTTAAAAAGGGTCCTTCTGACCTGGACCAGACCATTCCAGGTATTATTAACCGGCAAGGGGAGACTGGAACGTATCGGGTCACGTGACCCCGCAGTGTGCGTGAGCAGCCAGAGGGAAAGCAGCAGGAGCCGTAAGAGGTAAGCGGGGGCGGGAGGTGGTGGTGTATATGTATGTATGTATGTATGTATGTATGTATGTATGTATGTGTACTTGAGTGTGTGAGCATGCATGTGCAATTGTGTAAGGGTGTTTACATATGTTGTATGTTGGAAGGGGGGGCAAGGGGCAATGATGGCACAGACCAGCTGTTGAAGTTGGGGGACCGGGGCCAATTTTTTGCACCAGGGCTCTGTGGTTTCTAGTTACGCCCCTGGCTGCATGTTAAGTTTAGGGTTGACCGTGACTCATAGCATGGACCTAAATATTCCGAGGGCCGGAGGAGACAGCATGAGTTGCTTTATTACCCTTAAGAATAAATAAATAATAGTGATGTTTATAGGGTCCTAGAGTGTCATAAAATCAGGAAAAAATTAAGTAAGAAAGAAGCGGGTTGGAGTTTTTGATGGCTTCTTATAGATTGCTTGGAGGGTTCAGCTTGGTGATGTAAATACCGCGATGCACATGCGCGCCTTATAACTCCGATTGTAAGAAATGTATCAACCTCTCCAGGTGAGATTTATTACCAGATACATAACGGAACAAGATAAAGTGATCCACGGTTCCCAGACCAGACGCTTCTAAGTAGATACGTCACGTTACTGTTACACCACTCATCCGGCAACCGGGTCGGGAAAAAAAATATTACAAACATCATTCACAAGACTCAGATATTGAATAATTTGCCCCACTTCAGTCTTGGCTCCTTAAGTTTATTACAGGTAATATCGTTACTGCGTCTTGGGTGGATATTGCTGGAACCGTAACAAGGTAAAGGATTATTTCTTTAACGGCGGTGGAAAAACCCAATGTCCGCAGTCTGTAGTCTGGTATTTTAAATAAATTAGCAAATCACAAATAACAGTTTCAGAAAATATATTTTTATATTAACAATAATATTATTATAAAGTCAGATCGACGACCCATTTGTAGGGATAGTAGAAACAGTGGACATCATTTAGTCTATATTTCAGTTTTTGCTGAGAAAAAATATGATTTTTTTTGCTGTCTTGTAAGTTTTGTTAACAAAATTAAGATATGAGACTTGAAACATAGAAACATAGACTGGTAACTTTTACTTTAACCCCTTAATGGCAAAGCCCGTACATGTGCGGGCCCAAAATGCATTGTTTTCAATGGGTTTAGGGACCGCCCATTGTCCTTAAGGGGTTAGCTAGGTTAGTCTATTAGTCAGGTCTGCGTTTTTTGTATATAACGAATAAATGTAATAAAAAAAAATAATTTCATTCTCTTTTAATAATTTATTCTTTTTCCTGGCCTCCTACGCCTGTCAAAGGTCAAAAGAGTCCCTTTTTTTCAATAAGATTTTACTACTTGATAATTTCTTAGCGGCTTTATTTTCTACGCTATAATTGCTAAATAATTTAAGCAGAATTGGTCACTAATTGACGCGGATTCCATGATTTATGTGCGGGTGAAAAATAGTAAATTACACAAAATGTCAAGTGTGTTTACACTTTTGACGTCTCCTTTGATGATAATTAAATTAGAATTATTTACGAGTTTGTAACCATAATTACTTCATTGATTCAACATAATTAATGTTGCATTAATATCCCAAGATAGGTGTTATCGCCCGACTAGGACTAGGAATTTCAAGCGATAGATGAATAGGTTGGAGCGTAACTGCTGAAGATATTCAGTGGAGGGAGGAGGTGGAGAAGAGCCCGGAATAAGTCAAAATGTTTCCATTCTGAACAATGATCTATAGGTTAACATGACCTTATTGTGTCTAAAACAATATTTAATGATGGAACCTATACTTGGTTAGAAATAAATCTGGGCAAAAAGTTGAGTTTTCATTTCCAACAAAGTTTCTGAGAATTCCTGGTGAGTTCTTTTATTTTGATGCCTAATTAGTAAAAAAAAAATCATTGTTTCAAAAGAAAGACTGTGATTTAGTCATCATTGTTTTAATTTTTTAACACTCCAAATTTCATTATGCCTGACACAAAGCTTAGAACAATTATTATACAATTTATTTTAATCTCACGCACTTGTAATTTCCCCAAAATCGGTTGAAGTGGCTCAATTATACAAACCTGCGGAATCACGGCGAACCGAAGCTTATTCTGGAGCTCGATACAAAGTTACTCGCCAAGAATCTACATGAAAGAGAGAGTGTTTTGAGACAATACACTTAATTATCGAGACTCGCTGCAATCCCATCACAAATGATAGTGAGGAAGGTAGATAAACTCATTTTGTGATGAGCGATAATACAAAGGGGGTTGTTGTTACATTTGTCCCAGAGAAGAAGTTCCAAATACGTTTGTGATGCCTTTAAGCATTGTGTCCATTGGTCTAGAACAGAGGCGTCCAAACTGCGGCCCTCCAGCTGCTGCAGGACTACATCTCCCATAATGCTCCTTCAGCTAAGGGGCTGGCTGAGGAGCATGGGAAATGTAGTCCTGCATCAGCTGGAGGGCCGCAGTTTGGACACCCCTGGTCTAGAACTTTCTTCTTCTTGAGCATTCTTGATGTGGGTCATGGTACCGTGCAATGGCGAACCCTCAATGGTTCACCATACTGTCGAGTCGATCCTAGGGTTTGAAGGTACTGTAACAACTAAACCAATGTGGAAAACTTTTAGGAACTGAGGGAATTCTGAGGGATTTCTGAGGAAAACTAAAATAGTTTCAAAGCTACAATTCATATGAATAGTTTGAGTACAAAGCTTGTTTGTTAGGCTCATAGTCCCAAGAGTGGTGGGAACCCATGGACTTTGATGAGTTTCTCCGGGGTGGAACGTGTTACTTCCTGCCAGTTTGAAAGTTTCTCTCCCACCTTTACTTAATGAGTTTGAGTGGCTTTGAAGAGTTCAAGGTAGTAACTGACATCAGGTAGATGCATTGTGTTGCCAGGATGATGGCCTCCGGAGTCAGATTTTCAGACATAGCAGCTGAAGGCCATCACTGTCCTTCTATGAGTCTCGTGTCTCACTATAACATACATGGGAAATGTTTGACCCCCCACCACGTTGCGTCATATACCAAGTGACAGCCCCGATTTAAAGGGGGCATGGTGCCTTAAAAACCCTCTTTCCCAAAACTGTACAAATTCACATCAATCTGATATGGAAACCACTGACTATTTGCCATCAGTAATTGGGTGAGTTTCGGTATTCTCAAGCTGTGGGTACTTTGTGAGTCTTTTCAAATCCTCTTCTAACCCTTGCCAGTGGTTAAAAAACCCCAAAACTAGATAAAAAAAACAATGATTTCTTATTCTTTTACACAAGTAGTTGGCCTTAATCGTTTAGGAAACCCAATCCTACGATGCTTCAAGTCATTATTTTATTATGAAAGCTGCCGATTCGTCTATACACTTCCCGAGACTATTTGCTATAATCGGCATTTGTACGGATTCCGTTCCCGGGAAGTGTATCCAGCGAGACTTTTCTGATCCAACTTAATCTTTAAGTTGACAAAGCGGCGTTCGTTTTTTGTTTTTTTTTGGTAGACGACTGCTCTTCGGCACAAATACTCCAGTAAATTATCGTTTAATACTCGGTAATTTTATGCTACTCCTAAGTCCCGATGGCACTCTTGTGTTTTAACAGTCTTGTGCTTCTGAATTTCTTTACTGTGCCCATCAAGCAAAGTGATAGCTGGGAGTAAAATATATCTTCAGATCCATATTTTACAATATTATTACTATTAATAAAAACAAACTATCCTTCTTTTCTTGCGAGGTTCGGGCAAATCACATAAAATGGAGTGATGTTCAGTCGTAACGTTCAGCAGAGAAATAAATGAAAGTGATAAACAAATAGGACTTGTTACGGAATTTCCGTCTAATATTAATACCGGCGGCTTTATGATGAAGCACTTTGAGACTTTTTTTTCCTAATTCGGTGCAGGCAATGAATGCATAATTCCTTTTGGCTTATTCATAATGGGACGGCGGGGGTGGGGGTACCATTAACAACTTGGCTTCCTAATTTTTAAACAGAGGGTCTTCAAATGGCAACTTTGGATCACAAGCCAGTTAGATTACCTATTAACCCCATTAATACCGGGTAATTGTATAATGCCTTTGGTAAGCTGATACATTGTATACAGCAGAAGAAATGTTCTGACCCTGAAATGGTTAAACGCAGGGTTTTTAATTTTTATAGTATAATTCTATCGATTGAGAGACAACATTCATACTAATTCCTTTTCATAACGGGACGATTACCAGTTATCTCCTACACCGGCAATTGACTAGGTCCTGAGGACCATCTCAACGACCTTCATCATCACCTAAGCAGCCCTAAGAAAGATACATCACATTTTATTTGGGTCTAAAACAAGGGTAATTGGTCAAACTAGGGTTGTCTTCCTCACCTTAGATTCCCTACTTGTGACCTCACTGATTTAGCTATTCACGGTTGACATGATGAACCTTTATTCTTGCTTCGGCCTGATGAAGACCTCGCTAGGGTGGAAACGTCGGTCGAAATCCCATTACGTCTTTTTTTTTTTTTTTGCATATTTACAGGAATGTGAATTGTCTTCCTTATTATTTCTTTACAGCTCAACCCTTCTAGAAGGAGAACCTTGTTGGAATTGGCCCCCTTCTTAATATATGGTAAAGTCAGTAAGATTAAATGTTTTAGCTCAACCTGCGGCTCACGGTTTAATGAATAAATTCCTAAGAGAACAAGACGATATCTCCACCGAGCGAATCTCTTCCAGAAACCACTTACTTCTACTAATTCTTTTTTATATTGCTAACGTTCCAAATTCTGCCGTTTCACAAACGCCTCCCCTGTGCCTGGTGTTTTAGACGAGATGACAGACAAACGATGGCTTTTTGGAGGTTCTTTGCGGTATCTCGACGAACGCTGCACTACATGGCTTTATTTCAGGCAGCCCCGAGAGCGGCCAATATTTCCTTTCACCGGAGTGAATCAAGCTGTTTCCATGCATCTGTCTTCGGCGCGGACGCTGCGAGCCGCCTGCAGATTGGCCCAAGGCCGGAGTTCAGATGGACGACGTGGCTTCCGCAGTATTTTCCGCCTCTCACGGGACCCTGGGGAATTTGTTTTATTCATGTGAGGTCTGTTTTTGGGGTCATATTACGCTTCCAATAAAAATAAGACACAATATACTTAGTCCGGGAAAAATACAACGAAGAAGAACTTTGACTAGGGGTTGTTAAATGTCACAAACAAGTCAACGTGACTGTGCAGGGACGTATATATTCATTACCTTTACAAAGCAAGGATTCGGCGCATACCCGGCGAATACCATTACAAAAAAAAAACATAAATATTGGGGATTCCGTCGAGTTAATTGAGTCCAGAGAGGGCTGGAAATCATTGAGAGTCTCATTTGGGTTAAATTTGTGCCGCAGTCCCACTGATTCACCTCCTTGTTAATTAATATAGCCATGAAAAATTTGCCTCGCCAAACTTGGGGTGCTTTGACGCAGCGGCGGGATAAGCCATATAATGTGACAAAATCCCCAAAAAGAGAATGAATAAATAAATACGTCCCTGCGGAGTCACGTTGAACTGTTTGTGACATTTTAGAACCCGTAGTCAAAATTCTTCTTTGGCGTATTTTTCCCGGACTGAATATATTCTGTCTTATTTTTATTGGAAGCGTGTATTTATTGGTCATTATTATTCTAGCCCGGGAATCTGAATGCTGATGCTTTTTGCACTTTTTATGGTTTTTAGGTGGTCTGCTCCTCTTCCTGCATAGTTTTTTTATTCGCTCCCTTTGTCTTCCAAAGCATAACAATGGTTTAGAAATCAAAGTGCTGCCTTATGATGAGTCTTCTATCTGCCGCAGGTTCTAATACTCTGGACCTGAGGACCTTTCGTGGTGGCCTCAGTAGGATACAGTTATTGACGATGGATGGGTATGGATTGAAGGGTTTTTGAGCCCGATCTAGAGATAAGGGTTCCGTATCTAGAACTTTAACGGGGAGACAATGTAATCCTTGTATTGTGCTTGTTTTCAGGTTGAGGATGGGTTGGTCCTTCACCCACCAATATTGATACCCTAATGCAATGTCCAATGAAGGCTGGTGCTCTACTGGGTTTTTAATATAAGAATACACGGCCCTGTTAGGCAGTGCGCGGTTAGATACTAGGCCAGGGAGTAAAAATGAGGGACTGTCTATGGAGATCCAGGACTTTCGGCAGGTATTCTGCAATGACACATGGTTAAATCTGCTGCAGCTGGAAGAATCCTATCCATTATGTGATTGAAAACAGGCTATACGGGGGGGGGGGGTTCATCTTCTGAAACTTGTACCTAAAGACAGGAGAGGAAGGGAGATGGTATAAAATATACACAGCCCGTCAATCATTCCTGCAGTCAAGGTTTATGGAGCAATTTGAGTGGAAGCCTACAGTGCCTCTCCTGCGTCGCCTTGTCTGTCTCTGCCGTTACGAGCTGTTAATGCCGCGCGATGATGTCTTCGCGACGAGTGCAGGCGGGTGCACAGCTGGAAGAGGTATTACTGTCTGATCGGGAACCTCTCTACTGACACCTTTACTCTTCCGTCTCCAGCGACACCATAAACCGGAATCTTGGGTAACGTTGTATCAAACACACGCTCGAAATGATAGGACCGCGACAACACCCCAACCCTACAACCCTAACGAAGCGAGCGTCCTGTCTCCTGTTTTTTAGTATCTTTACAATGAGCAGGAACATTTTCTTTGTTGTTATGGCGACTGCTGCACATTTAGAAGTTTGCCACCGGAATTTCTTAGCAGTGATCAGATATACTTTTTCATCGGCATCGCAGCAGGTATTATCTAGGGGGTTTCCGATTTTTGGGTTCCTATTTTTTCGGCCCAATTCGGCCCAATTCGGCCCCCGTCTGGTCCCTGGAAGCGCAACTGTTCCTACACACACCAGGCTCTCAGAACAGTAAAGCCTGCAAGTGAGCCGAACGCGTCCCTACCCGGCCTCGAAGGGGTGTTTAATCTTTGCTTGCAAAGCGAGCGGCTCTTCCAAGCTGTGCGGAAGATTGCTTTCCTTTTGACTGCGCGGTGAATAAACTCAAGGAAGATAATGCGGCTTCTGACAATATTCTTCCCTTTCATTTCCACTCGCGCTGAGCCCGTTTAATACGGCTCTCCGTCTGCCGCGGCGCTTTGGCCCCTGACCTCTCCCGTGGGGTCTTCACCCGGCTGCCTCGGAATTCTATGCCATTTAATGCCACAGTCGCGGTGACATTTACTGCTTGGCGTGATGCGACGGTTCTAAGGGCAGGAGCTTCCCGTGCAAGAAACTGCAAGATCTTCTTGCTTTAATAGATCATTTAATGGAAGGGATTTGAAAAAAATAATTGATGGAGCGTCCCGCTCGACGTACCTGGGAACTTGAGCTGACCCTGAAATTCTTGAAATATTAACCCTTTAATAGCCCATGGTGAAAATGTGGTAACTCGCCAAATATGTTGCCCAAATGGATCTAATATCATGGAATCCTTGACTTCAAAGATACACTCAATTGAGTCATCTTCATTCAAGCAGGGATATCAACCGGAACATAATGGGAGCAAACCAACCAACTGGGAGTCTCTTATATGATCTAAGTGGTGTAGAATTGGTCAGAGTCAGCTTCAGATTGTGTGACCCTCAGAATCTGCCCCTTTTCCCCAAAATTGGTACAAAAACCATGAAACTCCGAGCCAAACCCTGAGAGTTCCCAAATATACTGCCCACCATAACATTCTTTCTAGCGACAGAGTTGGCTATAATGTGTGGAACCCATTAGACAAATAGTTTGTTTCGGTTTGGTATATTCATTTTTATATCACAAAATCTGTTGCCTTTTCTTGTTCTTTGCTTCTTCTGTCTTCTTCCTTGGTTCCAAAACAGAGTCAAGAAAGACAAGCGTTTCTGAACCTCTCTTTCTCCACGAATCCGTCTGCATTATTTTGGCCTCTTGGAGCACTTCCGCAAAAGGGCGGAGCCACGGCGAGCACCATGGGGACAGCCTCTCCCTCATTTGACTAATCGGGGGCGAGGATGTACCCGTGGTATGCGCCAAGGCTCCGCCCTGTTGTGAAAGTGCTTCAGGAAACCAGGTTTTGAAACGGATAGCAGACAGAAGAACAAGGAGAGGCAAGAAAAGAGGCAGAGCTGTGAAAAAGGAGACGAGTTGATAGAGACGGTAGGGAGACATTGAGATGGAGCGTGAGAGTGAGTGAGAGAAAACGTGAATGAGTGAGTGAGGTTGAGAGTGGGAAAAAACAACGAAATTCAAGCAAACATTCTGAGCTCTGTGCTTCGTTTTAGTTTGTTTTTTTCGGGTCGCTCCTCATTTTTGGACATTTGTACAAATTAACGAAATTGTCAAATTTACTTAAAATTTAAATTTATATGAATCCAAACGCACAAGTCTAGAATCCACACACCAGCTCTTATATGAACTTTTGGAGTAGTCACTATTTGCAAAATTGTAACATTTACAGGGATTCCATACCGTTACCATGACGACAGTCACCAGAACCTTGTGATCAGTTTTAAGTAACCAAATAATATTAATAACTCAGATCATTTTGTAGGCGTATACAATTAAAAAAATGAGTTGTATAATACACATTCCGTCTATAAAAATCTAAAAATAGGAGGAAAAGTGACTATTATAAATGATTTACAAAATAGTGGCCTTTTCCCTTAACAGTTTTAAATACTGAATTGGCAAAAAAAAAAAAAATCCTCGGAAAACACTATATTCTGACTTAAAAAATATGTTAAGTGACCAAGACCTTGTTGTCTTACAGCTAAACACCTGACCGTTTCCATTGTCTAAGAAATGTTCTTGGGAGCTAATAAAATGTAATAAACGAGTGAAAAAAATATAATTTGCCTTAACCTCAAGGGCCAAAATAGTACGAAATGTTAGCGTTACTTGTTTGTTTGTGAAAGCATTAGAAAAGCTTATCATATTTTGCAGGCAGGTGCAGAAATGCCTTCTTTTTTTTTAATAGTATGTGTAATTAAGAGAAAGTCATAAATCTAGTATTTATCAGAGAGATGCAGACCTGCCAGTTTCTTTGAAGCCGAAAATGGATATTTTTGTCAGTAGAACTCGCTTCTTTGAAAAAAAAAATGGGTCTGTTTTCCGTGTTCACCTGAATCATCTTGATGAGAAAAACCTTGTTCCTCCTCGCTCCCATATGCTCTCCTGATTACGGTTGCTCAAATCCATCAAATGCACGCATTTTCAATAAAAAAAAAAAGACAAGCACATCTACCAGCGTCCACTTCCAACGTTAAAGGTAGAACGCCTTCTTTTTAAAGGAATAAACGCAGCCAAATAAACCTTCCATTAGAGTTTGGGTTATAACCATTAGTGGGGTATTGCGTAAAGGGACAGTTTAATGTCTTAGGCAGCCTCAGCAATGAAGAATGCATTTTAACCCCTTAAGGACAAGGGGCGGTCCCTAAACCAATTGAAAAAAATGCATTTTTGTCATTAAGGGGTGGAACTTTGTGATCAACTGTAACCCAATGTGTATGCTATAATACGCATTCTATAGAATGTTAAAAAAGAATGTCCTACTTTAAGGAGAAGCTGCAGCTCCAACTCCGTAGAATGGTCTGACAATTCGCGCCACTGATTGGCTCCTTGATGCAGCCAATCGCTGGCAGGAAAGGATTCCCATTGAAATCATGTGAGCGTTTTCTATGCATGGGCATAGAGAGTTCCCTTAGACTCCCCCCCCTCGACGTTCGCTTAGTGATAGAGCTGATTGGGGGGAAGTAAACCAGGGGTCAGGAGATAAACATATCTCCCGCGTGGCAAATAACGGGGGGTGGTAGGTAAAGGGGCAAATGGGGGGGGGGATTCTGCAGACACGCATACACCCTTACCCCATTCACATTAGGTGATTGGAAGAGCCATGGTTTGTGTGGTGCCAAAACTAAATATGATTTTTTAAACCGAGGACGGTTTGGCTATGGTATGGGCCATTTCGAAACAAGCCATAGCCTTACCCAAAGTAACTCTAGTGATTAACTTTATGAAATTTGCCCCCGTCACAGCGCTAGGCTTTTCATATACTCACAAATCCTCTTTTAATTTCACACCGTATTATAACTTGTCAGAAATCTTTGTTTACCGAGAAAGCTCTTCCGAGGATTCAAAGTAGCAGCTTCTGTGAAGTTTGCTTGGTACTTATTGTTCCTTCAAAGACGGAGCTCACGTTGAGAAAAAAATATATATATTTCTATATTTAGCGAGTTTCTATTTCAAGCAAGAGTTAGATAATTTCCTAATTTATCTTACCGTGAAGAGTCCTTTAGAAATGTAAATTTGTCTCCATGAGCGTGACCCTTGCGTGATCTTTTTTTGGGGAAAAAATGACTTTAGGCAGCCAGTTCTATCACATGTGTCGTGACGTTTCACAAATGTTGTGACATCACTGAGCGAAAATATTCCAATTCTTCCCGGCATTCTCGTAGGGTTTTGTCTCATCAAAAAATGCATTTTCCTTTTTTCATTCCGCTCCACTGAGGAGCAAACGGAAATCTCAACCGGGGTTTCAGGAGAAGACATTCATGTCCATCAAACGCTTCTCTTTCGGTGGGTTGCCAGCCTGAAGAGACCATCCAGAAGAGTTAAAATAAAAAATAGGAGTGAACATGGATAAAATGGGGTGAAAGTCAGTAAGTCAGAAAGTCAGGGGATAAAGGGGGTCACTGCTTAGATTTTGGTTTTCTTTAACCTTGTAAAAATTCTTTTGTAATACTTTGTATTAGAATTCCGCTCATGGACCAAACACCATTCAGACAAATTTTTGTATTGTTTTTGGTCCCTTTGTTTTTGGACAATTCATTTTTTCCTGCCCTTTCGGTTCAGATGAAATTCGGACTGATTTTTTTTCCCTAGAAACGAAATTTGTTGTTTTTCTCACCCATTGGCTCACTCACTCGTACTCTCCCAACCTTCTCCAACAACCGCTTCCCTGTCTCCGCTTCCCCCCATCTACGTTTTTCAGCACTCTTCAGAGCGCTCCTGAAACAGGGCAGAGACTCCGCACACCACGGGGGCAACCTCTTCCCCATCCATCCATCCGGAGACGGGGAAGTGGATGCACGGAATCGGCTCATGAAGGAGGTTGGGGGGAGAGTGAGAAAGACTAATGGAAAAAGCAACAAATTTCAATCAAAAATTCAGAGCTTTCTCCTTCGTTTTCGTTTATTTAGTTCCCGGATTCCTCGGACATTCATACAAATGTAACAAAACTCCTTAAAATTCAATCCAAATACCCAAGTCTACTTCGTCTGATCTTATCCTATGACTGTGTCTTCTCCCATCCTCCGACATTGCGTGTTCGACATTGCGTGTTGTAAATAAAATGCCTCCATACAATGGGCAGCAGCACACGAGCGCTCTTTTTACTGTATCAATATGTGACAATCATGTACTCAACACTTAGCTCCCTGAAAATCTGTTCTATCAACAGGTAACAAACTATTCACCCATAAGTAGAGCCGGCGTCGCGTGAGCAGAAAATCACTTGGCAGCTTGGAAACTTAAATGAGATTTTTCTGGTAGCGTAAAAAACAAAAAAAAAAGCATCTGTTCAGGAGGAAAAAAAAAGAGAGGTTTGTAACATAATATCTGTGACCGGGAAATGGATTCACAGAGGATGAGAAAATAGCCAAAGCGTTAAATTAATACCGCTCCCCACCCCCATGGCATACAACTAAAATTGGCTGCCATTGTATTATGGATGACTACCAGGTTAGTGGAGGGGATATATTGAATAAGTTCGGGGAATTTAAACCTAGCAAATCATCCACGCTACGGCGGCCCCAACATGTACGAATAGGCCTGGGACGTGGTCATTTAAAGGGACCATATCACGGCAAAAAATTAAAAAAATATTTATTTTTTGTCCATGTTTTGTTGCCACAAAACCGCCCAATTTTTTTTATTTTTGAACAGCGCTACGGAACCTGCTGGGGCTGTACGAATAAAATATAACGCACATATCTGCCCTTGGTTAAGAGGGAAGCCATCTAATCACGCTAACACTAACCTAATACTGAGATTAGAGCAAATCTCTCTGTCGCCTACAGCTTTGTAGCCAGATACGATCTGAATGGCTTTTTATTAAATAATATTAGAGATAAAAACCCCAAATATTAGCAATATGTCCGGAATAAAAGCAAGAGGATTGCGATAGGACTCCTAGGCTTTAGAATCCTAGGCTGCTGCCCCTATTCTAAAATGGTCATCATCACACCTTTTAGTATAACTACATTCATTTATTAAAACTATGAATAACTTACATTTATCTTTATCATTATGGTTATTTTGGAGATATTTCATTTGAAGGGAAGAGGCTATTATAGACCCAAAGAAGCCCAGATCAGCATCCAAAGGCTTCCCATTTTAGCCTAAGAATTGGTTTCTTCCCCTAGGTCGTCTTATTTCTCCTCTCCTTTAGAAAGGGATTGTTAGAAGAGATGTATATTTACCCATCGCGCTTCCCTACGCCTGACCTAGGGAGGTGACTCCAGCATGGATAGGACCATCTAATGCAAACTATGGAGGCTGTGCTGAGTCGGCAAAATGTCCAGTTGAGGAGTTCAAAGATCTCCCCTGTAACCAGCCCATTGAGCAGCGGGCCGCCAAAGGTTTATATACCATGTAAGGCCTTAAAATGAAGGATTTGCAGAAAAAAGCGACAGAATCCCTTAAAAGGCTTATTACGGCAACGATGACTTGAAGACCAAGGACATGCCATTCAATTGCGCCTTTGGTTAGCACATCATCAATTAGTTACTGATAACGAGCAAACACATCATTTGCTATGATGCCATGAACTATAATTGGTTAAAGACAACGATTAATATTTTCAGGATAGTTTCTTTGAAATTATTAAAGCTGTTAAATTTATAGATGGGAACATAAAATAAAATATCGTTGGAGGTTCTATTGTGATACCCGGAAGCTGATCGCCCTTTCTTTGTATAGAAGTCTATTATCTTAAAGAAGTTGACTTTGTATACTTTGTCTCCTAGTATTTTGGCATAAAGCTTACCCTGCAACCACAGTATAATTAAAAAAATATATTTCCAAAGAGATTTTATAATGTTTTATAAACAGTCACATGTCCTTTAATATAATGGATCTAAAGATCGTCTTGATGGAGACATCCCTTCAACGTTGACTGATGTTCACGTTCAAGAAATGGGTTCTTCATTAGTAACTTGTCTGAGGATCACATTCATAATTAGAGTCATGTTAAAAGTTTGCGGATGAGATATTGCGTGGTCATGTTTATGACATCACAACTCTTGAGTAGACCACAAACCACCTCAACCAACCTTTACTACAAACCGTCTAGTAATTATTCTTCATCGGTGTCCATTGTTGCACCCAAAAGCCCGTCCTCTTCCCCCATATAGCTAAAAAACTGAACATTAAAGGTTTTTATATTTTTTAATTGTATTTGAATAGACTGAATACCGGCGACGTGTAACGGACGTAATACATCATGCAATTCAGACCCGTGGCATGGACACCAAAAAAAAAAAACCCATAGAAAATTCTAATTACTTGCATACTTTCTTACAAAACAAGAAGCTTAATATAAAATTCAGAACAGATCATTTTTCTCTCCTTCTCAAACTGTTCTTATAGTTTTTGGTCACATGCCCTTTTCCATAATAGAACTTTTCTTTGCGTTACCATGGTAGCTTTAAAGAAAGATTCACCTCTCTGAAAATTATCGTAGATTAAGCGGGGTTTTTTTTTCCCAGTCGCCGCGAGGACTAGACTTTATACAAATTAATATCAAGCAGATGTGTTATATTTCCTAATAGACCGTTTTAAACCCAGGTAATATACTTCCTTGACACCAACAAATTAGATAAAGCAAATAGAATGCGAGATTGTCATGAATTCTTTTATTTTTAGTTTTTCGAACTGGTAGTTGAATGTGGGACCTATTTTTCCCTTTTTTCCCTGCTTTATTTTAGCTAATTATAAACAAGACTATCTTAAAATAAGTTGTCTTATGAGTTTTAGAAACAAGACTTGCATTTAGATTCATGCACATTGTAATTTTATCAAAATTTGCCAATTTCATAGCTTGTAAATGTGGAAGGACGAAGCAAAAGGAAAACGAAGCAAAGAGCTCTGTATTTTCATTTTTCTTTTTTTTTTTACTTCCATTTACTCAAGTTCTCTTAACTCTCTCTCACACTTTCAATCACTCAGACTCGTACACACTCTCTCTCACACATCCTCTCTCACACCCTGTCTCCCTGCCATCTCCATTGACCGATTTCGCATCCCTGTCTCCTTTTCCTGCAACTCCGCTTCGTCTCTTGCCTTTTTTTCATTCTTCTTTCTTCATCAGATTATCAACCAGTCTTAATAAAATAAATGTTTTGGTTTTTTGTTCTGTATTCTTTTATATACCTAAATTTTTGAACAGTAATTGAACTTTTTAAACAACCACCGGTGTGGGGGGGTAGGGAGATGACTGTCATCCAAGCTCCTCAAAGTAATTAGTTAAATCCAAATCTAATTAGGAAATTGTTACATCGAAAACTCACAAGAAGAAGAAGATTGTTTCTAATTATAACCGTTATTATCTAATTACGAGCATTCTGACATCTGCGATAATCGTCCTACAATCAATAAACAGTATAATTTGCGGGACGCAGACCACCAGATTTACACTAAAAAAATAAAGTTTTTTTCCAAAAATAATTCTAAATACGAGAAAACTAAAGTTACTTTAATTGAAGAGTTAAATTAAAACAACGTTGATTGTCTAGAACATCCAAAACAGCCAAAGGATCTAATCAAAAAAGCTAACAAATCACATTAAGCCTTAGAATCGATGACTAATAATATTAAGTGTTATGGGCCATGCGCAACAATTTTTCATGCCGTTCGAATCAAGTGAAGGTTTTGAAATGATATATTAATTTAGCAAACGGAGCCCTGAAAACAATCATTTTAATTTCATCACAGGGCTATGTAATTATTGCGATAATATGAGGCAGCTTTCACACTGTCACAAACATTATTGTGATGAGTTAGACGGAACAACGCAAGGGAATCATGGGAAATCTGAAGAAAAAAAATCAATATAACATAAAATATAAAAAAATAAAATAAATATATAAAAAAATAAAATATATAAAAAAAAATAAAAATATACAAAAATATATATATAAAAAAGTCATGATAAAACAGTGTTACTTTAACATTTGTTTATAGTTTGTAGATGTTTTTTCTGAAGATTCCATTTGCTTTCGATAGTTATATATCGATTTAAACACCCCAAGAGCTTCTATTCCCGTGGAAGGCAGGTAACACGTTTTAACGAACATTGAAACCACTCCAGCCTTATTTTCATGTAAGATTTACTTTACTGACATGGTGGAAGATAAATGGAACAACCTCCCAGCAGAAGTGGTAGAGGGTAATACAGTGAGGGGGTTTAAACATGCATGGGATAGACATACGGCTCCTGAATCTAAGACGAGACCAACGGCTGATTAAGGCTTGAGTCTTTACAGCAGGAGAAACGGGCAGACTAGACAGGGGCCGAACGGGGCCGATCTGCCGGCAAATTCTATGTTTCTATATGAGTGGATGGAATGTCTTCTTTTGGGAAGCAGACACGCATTGCGTGAATATATTAAGCTCAAGCTGAGGATCACAAGCTTTCAGCCAGTGCCATAAGTGAAATAAAGTCAGATTGCTCCAGCATGCGCAGGAATGTATTTAATAAATCCCGGTTGACAGAGGCGTATGTTAATGTCATCTCGTCTGCCGGGGAAAGCTCCTTTGCATATCTTTTTTTGGACATGCACCAGTTGTCGGGCTGCGCAAGATCAAGCATTTTAAATGAAGGATCTTTGTTCCCCGAAATGTTTTATCCAAAGCTCGGTTTGCTCTGCACCGGCTTCATGGAGAATGAAATAAAACATTCAAAAAGTGGCCTTGGAAATAGAAACGACTGTCCAAAAGTTTAGGGTCACTTACAAATTGCAAAGTTACCGAATTTTGATGATCTATACGAAGCTAAAATGAGGTTAGACCCCCCACGAATCAGACGAAAACGAAAAGCTTTCCCTACTTTCTCTGGCGATCACTGCCGCTTCCGCATCTTCTTCAAATTATATCTTCTGCCTTCTCTTCTCTCTTTCTGTCTATAATCTTCAGCTTGCTATCTTCTTTCTTTGTTCGCATCCCCGCGCACCTAACCTGGTGCGAACTTCAGCCAAAATGGCAACGCTTGCGGTGATGTCCTCCCCGATTCTCCAATCAGGGAAGTGGATGCCACCGAAAGCATCAACTGCGGCCAATATGGCGGTGCTTGCGGTGACGATCCTCTCCAGATCTTACAGAAAGTCGCACATACATATAAACCATGAGAGACACACAAATACATACCCAGGCAGACACTGACATATATACCCAGACACACACTAACTACAGACACACACACTAACATACCAAGATACACACACTACACACTAACATACCCAGATACACAAACACAGCCAGGCAGACACTAACATATATACCCAGACACACACTAACTACAGACACACACTAACATACCAAGATACACAAACACACCAAGGCAGACACTAACATATGTCCCAAGACACACACTAACATACAGACACACACTAACATACAGACACACATACTTACCCAGACACACACAAACATACCCAGACACACACAAACATACCCAGACACACATTAACATACCCAAGGAGACACACACATAGCAAGTTATAGTTTGCTCATAAAGAAATCAGGTTATCTTAATAGACGAAGAAACTGAGAGTGGTAAATATGTGGAACAGACTCCAATCAGAAGTGGTAGAGGGTAATACAGTGAAGCAATTTAAACATGCATGGGATAGGCATACGGCTCCTGAATCTAAGACGAGACCAACGACTGATTAAGGTTTGAGTCTTTACAGCAGGAGAAAGAGGCGACTAGATGGGGGCCGAATGGGGCAAATTCTATGTTTCTAAATTGCTTTTTCCAAAATCGAGATTCTCTTTAAGTTAATTCGTAGCTGGGAAGACTGTGAGTTAATATTTGCATAAATTATCATCTGTAAACTTCTTATAAACAGCGGTGCGTATCTTCATTGAACCCATAAATTGTTTTCTAACAAACCAACTAAAACATTAAATCTCTTGGCCTTTTGTGTTCTATAGAATGTGAGCGCAATATCAGATTTCACGGGTAAAAAACACAAAGGAAGGGGAGGTGGATTTACTATCTGAATGATCTCAATATAGCCGCGTGAAGTATTAATGTACCTTATCCCTCGCAGCAACTCATGGAGGAGAAGCTCGTCTAAATCCTCTGCAGATATGTAAATGTAAATTAGCAGCTGAATATCAGATTATGGAAATTCTTAGAAGAAAATTAAGGTTCAGGAAAAAAAAAATAGACTCTTGTCGCTAAATCAGTTTTGCTTTGAAGCTATCACTTCTTGACAACCGGTTGAGGGTAAAAATATAAATTAAATCTGAAAAGTTGGACAAGATGTAATTATTGAAATGACTTGTGTTGGGAATTTTGTAACTGTTCCCTAGGAGACTACGTATGGGCCGTAGTTTCTGATGGGTTACTAAAGGGTTAATTTAAAGCATCTCAGGGTTAGCTTATTTAGTTAGTTAGACTTGTAGATTTATACTGTTTATTAAGTTTGCTTATTTATTTTATATTTATAATTAATTAATAACAACAATAATATAGTAATAATTGTAATAATAATAATAATAATAATAATAATAATAATAATTATTATTATTATTATATATTTCTCTGGGCACACCCTCTCCCCAGTGTCTCCAATTGAGTGAATGAATGAGAGTGTGAGAGCGTGAGTGAAAGAACCAACTCAATTCAAACAAACATTCAGCACACTCTCCTTGTTTTTACTTTTTTGAAGAAATTTCATGCGTCAAATGCTGGGTTTATGGCCAGTGAAAAGCACATCGGTGTTCCTTTAAAGATTTCAGTTTTGTTTCGTGCCGGCACTAAAGCAAAAATAATTGACACCAATCTCAAATCAACCGGAACGGGAAAATAAATTATAATTGATGGGTTTCCATGTAAGCAAATTGTGCTAATCTAGCAGAAAAGTGGTATGCAGAAGCTTTTCCACTATATGGTTTCCATTAACTATATGTACCGAGGTTTTGCTGAGAAGGTGGCATCGAAGTGTAACAGCCTCCCAGCAGAAGTGGTAGAGGGTAATACAGTGAGGGTATTAAACATGCACGGGATAGACATACGGCTCCCGAATCTAAGACGAGACCAACGACTGATTAAGGTTTGAGTCTTTACAGCGGGAGAAACGGGGGCCGAACGGGGGCCGATCTGCCGGCAGATTCTACATTTCTATGGCCCCGAGTGTAAATCAGAAACTATGCAGGGATTTTAATGCATTCAGTGAAATAAGTCTAATTCCCTGGAATCAACTCACGGTCATTAAATGCATTATAATATTTGCCAATTAACGATTCTGAAAGGCAGTGTTTTATATACAGATGTTTATCGTCTGATATTCCACTTAAAGACCGTTCTAAAATGTTAATGAATCAAAGCGTATCGATTTGCGGTGCGTATTAAGCTGCTGAGTGCTGTGCGTGTAAAAGATCCGCTCTCATTGATATAATTTAGAATGCTTTCAAACAGCAGAGGTTAAAGGGGTTATTCTACCTTCTCGGCTAATAAAAACACTTTTAAAATGAAATAATCCATTGTAGACATCACTCTCATAGCTTTTTAATGAACTCTGCCCAGAATTCATAACTCATAAACTGGGAAAAGTTGATTTTGATTTATTGGAGACAAAAACACCTTTTCTGCTAGACCAACAAACACTTATTAAATGCGTTTTTATATTTGTTATTTTTTTTCATTTTTTGGGGGATTTTATGGTGTTAGAAAACTCAACAAACAAACAAATCACGTAAGACGTGTCTGCTTGACTTTTCAACTTGACATTCATAACTTTTTTTTTTAAGGTTGATGGCACCAACAATTTAGAACCCTAGGAACACAACATGGTTGAGCAACTCCTTAAGGTTGGTCATTGATCTGCGCACTCTATCTAACCTCTTTCCAGGACACACTTTTGGCTCTTTGACCCACCATGTCCCCTATGTTTTCCTTCATCCCATGGCACAAATTGGTCAATACGCTGATTTCCAGACACATCTCTTATTCTCTGTGCCCACCTTCTGTTCCAGTATACTTTGGATCCTCCAGGTCTTTAAGATGGGAAGGTGTTGACCTTGTTATGGATTTGAGTTCCGCGGCTCAGTTGTTCCTCGTTAGTCTTGCTTCAGTGGAGTAGTGCTGTGGAAATTGCCTTTTATTTCATATAATTTCCCCATTTTAGAGAAACAGCTCTGTTGCTCTGGATACTAAATGTCTAACTTGTTCTCGTTGAGTGAGGAGACAACATATAGCCTTTCTTGACATCACGCTCAACATGGACCTTCACAGACCAAAAAATAGGTTCCCATCCCCATCTTTTTGGCCAAGGAACACTTTAGATGTAGATCTTGGCCTGAATAAAGTAGACTATTGAAAGGAAAAGGCCAGAACTTACTGGTGGAATTCCCAATAATATGCATCCTCTATTCATTCATGCTTATGTTCTACGCGTCTTCTAAATGTAACCATAGGATTCTAATCTGTGTCCACCAGATTCCTTATTATCGGTTAAAGCCATTAAAAAAGAAACAGGGTTTTTTTTTCATCAAACACAGTTCAACAATCTCTACGCAGCCCTCTTGAGGGATAAAGTCAAAGAAGAAAAAAAAGAGAGGAAAAAAAATGGAAGAAAGGAAATGATAAATGTTCAAATTATGCAGAATTTGCCTTTTTGAAATCCCATTCCCCATCGCGCCTGCTAGAATTTTATGGAGATATAAATCACGAAGAAATAAGAAACTAGTAATGAGATAGAAGCAGATTTGAAATATGGATGCAAATCCTTACCACCTGCTGATCCGGAAGAGTCTGCAGAGACCGTCCTGAGAGCGTCGCTACCATTTGGCACGTTGTGAGAGAAGACCGGGGACATGCGCGGAAAACGCCAAAAGCCTCCAAGATTTATCCTGCGCCGGCCTCCTCTACATAAATATTTTAACAGGGATTTCGTTTTCATTTTTTTTTTGGTTGTCTTGTAAATCTTCTACCCGCCTTTTACAGGGTTCTGATGATTTTATGTAATTTGTGTGAATTCTGTGATTTGTGCTCATAAATCAGTCTAATTCTTGGTGTCGCCGTTGTGTATTTTTAGTACGTAATACTGCAATTGCTTAATAAAATAATAACCTCTCCGTCGGGCTTCTTGGTACAAAAGACAACACTACCCAGCTAGGAGCAAGTGACGGAGTGATAGTCATTTTAGCCAGAGTGGGTAGTGGATAAGTGGAGCAGCCTCCCAGCATTAACTGGTTATTATTGATCTTTATGCATTTTTTCCTGGATTTTATCATCAGTTCTGGAGCTTCCCGAGCAGCGAAGCGAGAGAACACCTGAGCATTACCAACACCAACGAGTAGTTAAATGAACTTACTGATGTAATAAAGACTGTTGCTCAGCAACCTAAATCCAGCTTCCAATGGTAACAGTAACTATTCTTAAGTCATGTTTTTTCCCCCCTAATAAAGAAAAGATAGATTTGAGACGTTACAGTTTAATTCTCCGTCCAAACGGATTCCTCCCTCCTCTCCGCTGGGGAGATATTTGTGACATAAAGAGAGAAGACGCTGATAGCCGCTTCACCATCATTTCATTTATTTATTAAAGCTGCCTATGTCTGGTGCACTTTATTTTGGGTTGGTTGAAAATAATTCAATATTTTATTCTAGCAAAGCTTTGAGCGGTGGCATGTGTTGTCCATCATGCATAGGTACCAAGACTGAGCCAATCAGCTTTCAGCAAATGAGGAGACCTACTTAATAGGGACAGCGAATGAAATCATTTTTGATTACAGTCTGGTCCCCAAATTTGTATTTTTTAGCCCAGTCCAGCTCAGTTGGATAACATTAAGTGCGGTAACCTTGACCATAAGTCAAGTCAACTCAACGATGATTGACTCATCTGCCCACCTGGCGCACACTACCCTTAAAGGGCATAGAGACTTATCTAATCATGGAGTGGATAGTCAAGTTAAAAATGGCCTCCAACACTCAGATGAAGGCGAGTTAACCCATAACTGACTGGCACCGTGACAAATTGACGGCCAATTCCACCACTTTTGACTTGATGATCATGTTGACGACAGTTGCTTTAAACTCAAAGGCAATTCCTCGCAGCTGTATAGAAGACCTGCAATGTCCACCATGATGATACTCAATGCAGTAACAACCTAACATTTTGTGAGACCAACAAAGTTACATAAGCTTTTCTTGACCTCAGCGGTGTCTTTTTTCAGATGGAATCTTGTTTCGGGAGGTTACTCACCATCCAATAAAAGGTCTCAACGTCAATTAAAGACTCAATTTTCTCTTGGTCTAACGTGGCTCTATCCATTTTCTCATCCAGAATGAGGACATTAACACGGCATCGGCTATTCGACCCATCCAAATGGCGTGACGTCATGGGCTGTGCAACAACAATATCTCTCCCACCTGCTGAAAGGAAACAACTAACAGATGGGGGAAAGTGACATAGCTGCTAGATCACCCGTCATGTGTGTGTGTGTGTGTCAGTGTGTAAGTATGTGTGAGTGTGTGTGTAAGTGTGAGTGTGTGTTTTTTCTAATGTATTTTTTTGCGTGTTAGGTTGGGTTTCTCTGGGGCTGATGGAGTCATGCGCTAAAGTCGGCACCCTCTGACTACTGCCAGCTGGTAGCCTTATGCTCCTTTTTTTTTACAATGTGAAATGAATCTCTCTGGGCTGGAGGCTGCTGGGAACAGTACTTTGTTCATAATATCTCTGTTTACACGAATACAGCTGCCTCGGATGAATTAATTTTCATTGGTAAATAATCATCACATACAGAAAGCTACAGATGCATTTGAAGCGGCAGAGGCTAATGTCATCCTTTACACAAAGTCCTTCGGCCGGATCGTTAGTTTCTATTAGGGGAGCTCGCTGCATTACAGCGCTTACGGTGGGCAGTTGGGTGGGCGAGTGGTTAGGTGCCAGAGATATTCGACACAACATACCGGTCAAACTTTCAATAGATGAAAGAGAAGCTCCAGCCACCATACGCACTTAAATACACATGATAGCTGAGAGGTCTCTTTTAATTTATGTGGTGCTCCCCTTGCAAATACTTGTATTCTGCAGAAGCCCCCCCCATATGCTTTTGCCCCTTAGCAGGAGATGCATTTGATGTGAAGCGTTTGACTCAAATGTTTGACTCAAACTTACTGTCGGCCATTGGATTTCAATTTTACTGACAGTGATTGGCTGTTTCAAGCAGCCAATCAGTGGTGAGAATTGTCGGATCGTGGATGAGGAGGGCAGCTGCAGCTTCTACCAAAGGTTTATCTTTATTTATTTATTTATTTATTTATTACAGAGTGTATATTAAAGTAGTTACAAAGTAGTTAATATTAATTATTATTTGTTTATAAATTCTTATTATTTAAAGCTGTCAGACTTGGCGCAGCTAAGCCTAGAGTGCTACGACTTTGAAACCCCTTCATTAAACTTTTTCATTAAACAACTCTGGTTTTATTGCATCTCCTAACGCTGTCTCCCGTTCCTTCCAAAATATTCGAGCGGCTCCTTCCTTTCTGTCTGGAGAGACAGGCGTATAATGCCAGCTCAGTGCCTCCCTCAGGCCTCTCCAACAGTGAGCTTTCAATTATCTCCGAGAGTTCAATTCACTTTATGTCATTGTTTTATTACGCTGTCTCGGAGTGAAATTATGAAATAACCGTTTCACCTTTTCCCACGTAGAAGACACCGAGTTTTCATCATTTACTTTGCAGGGAAACTTTGTAGCCAATAAGAAAGATGACACGTCTCTTAACCCCTTGATGACAAAGCCCGTACATGTACGGGCTCACAATGCATTGTTTCTAATGGGTTTAAGGACAACCCATTGTCCTTAAGGGGTTAATATTTCCGGCCTCATAGCTCTGAGCACGTTTTATCTCAACTGTAATATGGGAAAAAACCCTTAAAAAATTGGGTAATTACTGGTGTTGTTATAAACTAAGCGATTCCTTCTTTTTTGAGGGGGGAGACCTACTTAAATGTGTCTTAACAGGGGACCGGGGGTGACAAGGTGGTCCTGTCTCTTTAAGGCCAGTGGCCACCATATGACAAATATGGTTTTATAGTCATGAAGCTTGTATCTGCACATATCGAGCTCGAGGCAATATACTTCAGGACCCATCATGCCACTGCTTGGCCAGCAACCCACCTGCCTGTACGCAGGCCCAGAATGGGTTCTAACGATGATAATATCTTATTTTTTATTGAATCCCCCTTTCCCTATACAAGCAGTAGCAGATCAGGCAGGCTACTGGCTGGAAATGCCCAGCCACACTCTACGTAAGCATAAAAATGTAGTGAGCAGCCACACATATCTAGCCGTCAGTCGTGCTAACCCCAACAGGCAGCGTCTTCCTTGAAAGTATCAGTGCCGCTCGTCACTGCCAGTCCGGCCCTGAATATGAATAATTTTATAAAGTACAGGAATGAGTATCTTTGTGTGAGAGAATGATGCCTTCGAGGTAAGAATGATTTCCTTTGGGTTATGTAAGTGTTAGCATGAAAAGCATTTTATTCCTGAGCTCTCGGGGAAAAATCTGAGCAAATCTGAATTTTGTCTTTATGTTTTTTTCTACTCAGCGCACTTCAAATGCATAACACAACTGCCTGCTACTTATCACTCTGAAAATTAAAATATTCCTATAGTAAGGATGATTTACGTCGGAGCTAATGGAATATAAGTGAGAGGTGAGTGCATTTATGGCAAATTGAAATACTCGAGGCTCGTTAAGAAAGGGAAATCGTTCACGGTTTACATATCCTAATGCACTGGATGTTCGTTGTACAAAATCCAACTGGAAGATAGAGGGAAAAAAAAATCTTAAAAGAAAACTAGTATTTTTTTTCCCTAAAAAAAAACATAAAATCGAGCTTTTTTTATTTAACCCGGATGCCCCCCCCCAGACTTGTGGTCATTTAAAAATGTAATATTTGTAAATGTCACGCCTAAAAAAATGCCACGGCATGCAAATCTATCAGTCTGGCTCTCAAGAGCTGAAAGCTACTTGAGATGTGCGAAATTATATATTTGGGAATAACTTGAAATGTGCTATTGAAGTTGCCATGGTGATAGAGTATGATCTTGGAAGAGATTTACAAAATATAGTGATTAAGTGAGCCTGACGACTGCATTTGGGACAGATCCGCTATTAAGGATGTGATTCTCATAGTCTCAGATACAACGCTCGCCATGATCGTGCCGTCACTGCCTTGAACAAATGACTACGGGCCGGTGAAGGGAAAGATACCTTCTGAGTGTTCCAATTTATGAGGTCCAGTAACTCTCTAGGACCCACATCCTTGTGTCGTTCTTTTTTTTTCACCCTGAAGCCCCTCTTTTTTTGGAGCTCAGAATGTCTGCTGGATCTGAGTCTATCACAGGGTTCTAGAGCCCTATAAATGTAACATTCGCAAACGCCGGTCGTCCACGATTCAGATGAGACCTCGAACTCCCCTGAATAAGCGACAGGCGCTCAGCAAACCGCAGGGTCGGAATCAAACCAGAAAGAACGCCGTCGATCAAGGTAAGCGGCACTCGGAACCGCATTCATGGACTGAGCCCTAAATCTGTAGCACATTAGATTTCTAGAGGTAGATCTAGAGGATAAATGTCTCCTATTGCCATAGTCTAGAACCTACTGGACAGCCATTCCTTTCAATATGGCGGAACCAGTAAAAAAGGGATCTTCTTCTTTTCCGGTGATTTTTTTAGTCCATCTTCCGTTCTTCCGTGAACTCCTTTGAACTTTGGGTAATGGCGCAGGCTGGAAGTTTAGTACCCCCCCATGCATTGATATTTTGAGACGCCATTGATTGAATCTCGAGAGGTCATCCCTACTCTTTTAGCGTCTATTCCTCGGCTAACGTTAACGGAGATCACACGTCTCTAGGTTTCACCAGACATCCAAACATTTCAAAGCGTGATGAGTGTCGCGGTTTAGTCAAATTGAATTCCTGTTGAAAAGGTAGTTAATGTATGTTAATTAAATGCTTCTTGATTGAGAGAAAACATTCTCATTGACACCAAAGCGTTATGAGAGCGATGCATCAAGTTCCCATATAATTAAGTCAAAATGATGTAACAAACGCATGATTGCTCACTTTTTACAGTCAATTGTGTCTTCCACACTTGTCTAACAGTCAATAAAATATTACTATGCTTAGTTGGGTTTTGCGAAAAGCAGTTTTAACTCTTTGATAGGTGGTTTCAGTGCCTGAATGATGAGTTCTTTTGTATATTCTGGAAATGACCTGGTACCATTTTGTAGCTAGAGTGATAAGGTGGATCTATCGCCTTGAAATAGTTGGCCTCTATAGATATAATTTCAGAATTTTCGGAAAGAAATTACTTTTTCATTGTATTTTGTTCAGAAATCAGTGAAATCGATGTTTTCAGCCAAGATGGGGTACTGCATGTAGCTTCCATATAATCCTTCTTACAACATTACTTTTCTGTTGGTTGTTATTTGGGGCTCCAAAGGTACGATTTAAAGCAGGTTTGGAAAATTTGAAAAAAAAAATATTTTTTGGCAAAAAAGTAAGGTCTGCGGTGTAGATTTTTTCATGTTTTCAGCCAAATCCGGTACTACTTGTAGCTTCCATACAATGCTTCTTACAACATTACTTTTCTGTTGGTTGTTATTTGGGGCTCCAAAGGTACGATTTAAAGCAGGTTTGGAAAATTGGAAAAAAAAAAAAAAATTGGCAAAAAAGTAAGGTCCGCGGTCTAGATTTCTTCATCTTTTCAGCCAAATTTGATACTGCATGTAGCTTCCATACAATGCTTCCCACAACATTACTTTTATGTTGGTTGCTATTTGGGGTGATGAAGGTATGATTTAAAGCAGGTTTGGAGAATATGAAAAAAAAATATTTTTTGGCAAAAAAGTAAGGCCCATGGACCTCGGTGAGCGTCGACAAGCTATGATGAGTGGCGCCTCGGCAGTGTTTTCTTTTTTAATGTTGCTATCATTAGAGCAGATTTAATTTGGGATTCATATGGCAGAACTCTGAGTTAGTAAATCATAAAAAGTTATTACAATCAGTGTAATTGTAATGAATACCAAATGAGATTGTCAAGGAGCATCTAATTTAATTAAATATGTCTGTTTATTTCGATGGATTGATTGCTCAGCTGGTTTAACCCCTTAATGACAAAGCCCGTACATGTACGGGCTCAAAATGCATTGCTTGCAATGGGTTTTTGGACCGCCTGTTGTCCTTAAGGGGTTAAGTTGGGGTTGTTTTGTAAGCCGAAAGTTTCTCTTGTGAATATGTAGCTGGGAAGAGAAAAACAGATACATTTTAGCCGATTCGTCTCTTGAATACAAATATTAACTGTTTACAAGGAAAATTCATGCAATGCTGATCAATGGGTAGACCATAGATTAACCCTTTAGTGTTTACAGCAGCATGTACACTGGTAAAAACCCAATGGATCGACCCCATTCATAGACCATCAGTGAGAAACGTAATCTTCTAGACTAATACCAACATCAAACCATGTCCAATATTGAGATATTGCTCCTTTTTGATGCTCGTGTAAACTGTTCTTTATATGCGATAATCAAATGTAACCTTTCAATCAATAATCAATACGTACAATTGCTTTCGACTAGATGGCTTAATGATTATTGGGATATCAATATGGCGACCCCATGTGCTAGAAGGGAAAATAATTGGGGATTCTGACCTCTGGACGACAGGTGATTTGGGCGTTGTGGGATAATCTTGAATTAAAAAAATAATTAAAAAATGAATTGGACGGAAAATTTAATTCCATTTCACGCTTCTCCTCCATTTTTTTAATTAGTGACCTGATGGGTTCCATGTTTGTGAGACCAACAATGTTGTTATACCTTTTTAATTCAACGTTCTTGGGATTTGTGTAAGTCATGGCTCCCTTCCACCCATATTTGTTTGTGGAAGAAAAGTAGATCCGATGATATGAGAATGAAATAAGTAGTATTATGGGTTGTCAACAGTTCAGCAGGGCAAGACAGAGACTTTGGGTGCAAAGATGATTTTATAGCTATCAATGGGAGTGCTTTTGATCCAATTTAAAATAAACTCCAAGGGTCGGCTTCTCACTGACCCCACTAGGCAGCTGGGTAAGTTAGGGTTAGTTTCCCTCACACTATAGAACCATAGAATGTGTTGCAGATCGGCCCCATTCGGCCCCTGTCTAGTCTTCCCGTTTCCTCTGCTGTAAAGACTCAAACCTTAATCAGTCGTTGGTCTCGTCTTAGATTCAGGAGCCGTATGTCTATCCCATGCATGTTTAAACCCCCTCACTGTATTACCCTCTACCACCTCTACGAGGAGCTTGTTCCATTTATCTACCACCTTCTCAGAGAGTAACACTAGATCTCAGAGTTTTGCTGTCCAACCAATAGCCCAGGATGTGAGGACACGCAGCTCCAGGTTCTTATAGTTCCTGATTTTCTTATAAACCGCTCTATTCTAAACTTGATGTTCCTCTTCTCCAAAGTCGTGTTCTGTAATGGCACTTAGCCCTTTTACATTAAAACGAGGCTTCTCAGTTCATATTTCTCTAGTTTACAACACACAGTACTTATATTATTTTACTTATTAAAGCCCCCCCGCGCCAATTTGCATGAGAAAATGGAGATACGGATTCCATCTGGGGCTTGTGATGAGAAAATGCTCCTAAATGCAACTGGATTGCAGGTCTTTATTTGATTGTTGCAGGAAACCAACTTCCGATACTTATTTTACCTTAATCATTTTTTTTCTTCCGAAAATTGAGAACTATATGGCAGAAATGAAAAAAAAAAGGAGAATCAAAAGCAATTTAGTAAATAGAAATACTTTAGAATTTCTAGAATTCCCATTTGGCCGCGATAATAATCTATATCGGCAACATTTTGTACATTACCGTAGCTTTGAAAGCATGGAAGGATAGGATATTACACCGAAAATCCTTTGCAACAAATGAGAGATTATACAGGAATTGTCAAAATCTGCTCAGGTCTGTAGATAATTGTGTGGCTTCACGTCATCGAGGATGTTGATGTGGACCCTGTGAAAGATTAGTCGGCAGCGTCACATACAACGTTCTAATTTTTAGTTGCATGACCTAGAATGTGCTGAAATAACACAAAATAGTGATGGCTGGGGTGGAAGTGGTTCCAGAGAAGATATTGTCCATGGTGCAACTGGCCGAAAAGTGGCGCATTCCACCAAGTGTCCATGGCAGAAGTTCTGTGGCCATCTACGTCAGACACATTGTTTCTAATAGACAACTGTTTCTTTTGCTTTATGCCCAGCTTTAGTCTTTCTAACCTACTAATATGTTGACCCAACATATCCATAGAGCAAGACAACTTGTGTCTCTAAGACCCCATACATATGGAACCAACCCCCCCCCCTCCTTCTTAATATATGTTTTTCTCTCTATCCTTCATCCTGCCGCCCTGGCCTATAAGGTGTTTGCCGACTCGTTATATGGAGGGTTTTTGCGGGTTTGTCCTGCTTTGGTGGCCAACATTTCTCCATCTTCATCGCCTCCACATATGAGCCAAACCTCAATAAGGTCAAAAAGAGGATTTAATAAACATAGGCAGGTTTTGATGCTAGGGAAAGAGCCTATAATTTTAGGAGCGTTTTTTTTTTTTGGAACAAAGGTGAGAAAAAAAAAAAACGAGACACAACGAGGAAGGACGAGACTGAGAAATAATTAATAAAGAGGGAAAGAGTGAAAGAGTGTGTAGGGAAGTCCAAGAGATCCCATGCTAGAGAGCTTCATCCATTAACCCATTACAGTGTTAATTATTATAAAGATGGAATGAGGTCACTAATGTGATCTCTATGCAACATTTTGGAGCAATCACGGTTTTTGCTATACTATTCTTTTTTTTTTTTTCCGAAAGCAGTGCATTTCACGCGCATGATTTGTATAAAGCTTTTAGCTTCGTCTCTCCACGGCCATTAGACATTGAATGTATTCTTTTCCGTAAGGGTTCTATCTGTCCCATGGTGTTGTGAACATTCCCTTCGCAAAACACACTTATCTGCGGCTTCCGTGTCAGACAATACCCCGAGGCTGTCTGACTTTGCTTTCAAGCTGACAATCCTTTATACCCTAGACAATCTGCCCATTTTCCGCTGGTAGATTGCCCCGCGTTAATGAGTTTCCAATTGAATCTATTACCGGACGTCCTTGTGATGTCCCCGGCATTTGCTGTCAGCTTCAGATATTATATAATGATTTCTGTGCATAACATCTGTGACTGTGTCATCCCCGCTATATTATTACCGTTCCTCCGTAACATGCGTGTTACCGGCTTTCATACATCATTCGCCGGCGTGATGAAATATAACAGCATTACATCTGATAATGTCATTTCCGTGTATTGTTTTCTCTGACGCCAGGCTGGTCCAGGACAGCATTAGAGATATTATAGAATCTTGTTTGTCTTCCTTTTCGCTTTGAAGATCCATACTAGAAGTGTTAGCTTTGTAAATCCTTCTGAGTTCCCATAGGACAGCTAACATAGCAAAGAAACATAGAATTTACCAACAGATCGGCCCCCCATTCGGCCCCCATCTAGTCGCCTGTTTTTCCTGCTGTAAAGACTCAACCCTTAATCAGTCGTTGGTCTCGTCAGGAGCCATATGCCTATCTCATGCATGCTTAAAATCATTAACCACTTCTGCTGGGAGGATGTTCCACTTATCTACCACTCTCTCAAAACACACAGTCCAATAGGTGAGGAGAAACATTAGCCTCCTTGGACTGTCTGGTTTTAACCCAACTCTGAACATTCTTCATCACGATCCCCTCTGCGTATTCTGCCTTTTTTTTGGAAGGCCGTTTTTGTGCGTTTTTAGATTTTTTTTGGTAATACGAATCTACTAAAGAAAAAAAAGCATTTTTTTTCACATAAATCTGAAACTTATTTAATTGGCCACTCACAGCCTCACCTCCCAACCCGACAAATACGTTTAATAGGAGCCCATCTTCCTTCCGCTTATATGGAAACCCCTGCTTGTCTTAGCCGCTTCTCTGCCACCGGCATTCGTTCAGCCAAAATGACAGGTTTTACTCTTTAATATTTTATTCATGAAAAGGAAGTCCTTGCGGATGTTAAATATTTCACGGCGTGTTATAAAAATGCAGCATGTTCTTCCTGTAAGCAATCAGTGAGAATTAACCCAAGCAATTGTAAGCGAAAAGAACATAGCGATAGACAAACTCTAGGAAGCCAGTAGCGCTTGTTGTGTAGATAATCCGTTTAATACGTTTCATTTAGAAATCTCATCATTCTACATAATATCCATGAGCAAAACAATAAAGACTTTTCCTAATATAACAGATATACCTAGAATGCTACAACTCAACTTATTAAACTTTTGACCCACCTGGAGTAAAATCTTATTGTATCGGAGGGGAAGCTACTCTCCTGGGCTCACAACTCCATGTCCTGATGGGCCAAGTTGAAACCTTTAGTCAATTGGACCAACATCGAATAAGACATAAAGTTGATTAAGCTTTCAGGTCATAACAAGCCTCTTCTTCGGATGGAACCCAAGCCTCTGACCGTTGAAGGAGCATCACAAGTACAATTAAAGCTCCTTTACTTATAGTTGGCCACTGTCTGAGTTCAGTTGGCACAGTTCCAAAGGAAAGGTGTGATGGTAGATCTTCGTCGCCACTCACACCACTGCTCCAGGCAGCTTGGATGGTAACTTTTCCTAACAAAAAGTAACAAGCAGATGGGGACATCCATACTGTGGATTCCATAGAACTTGCCCTCTGCCCCTCTCTTAACAATGACTATGTTAAGCTGAGATCTTGTCCATGTCTTAGTTCGGAAGGTCAGATCTTGATATAGAACATTCTGCAATGAGTTCTAGAGTTGTTGGGACACTCAGTGTCGTGTAAATGGATGCCTGGATGGAACCCCTGGTATACTCCGTCCTGCTCTGCGGGATTATCTCCGTATTTCGTGTTCTAAAATCTGGGACACTCTGTTCTGTTTTGTAGAACCTCAGACTATGTTAATAGATCATCGAGATACCTTGCACTGTTATATTTCATTCCTTATTGACATCAGTTATGACATCAGATCATGGAGCTTTTTGATCTGTGAAGCCAATTTTTACAGATTTTAGGCCCTTCTTCTACGGGGGGGGGGGGGGTATCCTCCCTCGATTTTAACTTTTTCTTTCTTGGACTCAGTTGGGAACAAACCTGTCACCAGCTGTGTCCCAATCCATTTAATCTTTATGAACTATAACTTCTCCGCTGACAGCGCTGACATTTTGGGCTGTTTCTTTTTCCACTCACTTAAGCATTTTCTTCTCAACCTCTGTCATCCACAGACAACCTTAGCGACGAGCCAAATTCTCTTACCTTTTCATACGGTTAACGTAAAGGTTCGGGAAAGGTAGGGGACTTTATCATTAAACTTAATCAAAAAAACTAAATGTTTTCATTTTCCAATAAACCTTGAAAGTGTAACATCCAGTCACAAGTCATGGGTCGCTACACAACTTAAAAAGATTTCAAAGTTTTCAACATGAAAATTGTACTATTAAAGTGATACATTTTTGGTTTTATGAAACTGTAACTTTTCTCCGGTTACAAGGTTGGTCGGGATCCTCCGGTTATCTTGGCCAAAGTCACTTGGTGTCAACCAGGGTCTTATGCTTTCTTCTTCGCGCCAACTGTGTTACCTTCTCCATGGGGAGAGTGTGGTCATGGCATCCATGGTTGGTCGGAAAGTCACCAGAAAGGTATATGTGTTGAATGGAAGACATTTGTCTTCGCTTCCATGCTTGGCTCAGTAGATACAGTAACTGATAGAGTGCTAATGCAAGGCTGTTGATCTGCTGCTGGATGATGACATTGTTCAGTAGCCAATAGGATTTCCCAGATTTTTGTTTACCTACAAAACATTATTCTACATAGAATGTTATTTCTACAATGTTTTCCTATAGAGTGTTATTCTGGGTGTTTCAATCTGATGTCATTACTCAGCAGCCAATAGGATTTCCAAGCTTATTGTATATTTACCAAATGTTTTCTTATAGAATGTTATTCAAATGATCTCAATCGGCTACTTTCTGATGTCATTACTCAGCAGCCAATAGTATTTCCTAGATTATTGTATATTTACAGAATGTTTTCTTATAGAATATTATTCCAATCATCTAAATCTGCTACCTTCTGATGTCATTACTCCCCAGCCAATAGGATTTCCAAGATTATTGTATATTTACCGAATGTTTTCTTATAGAATGTTATTCTAATCACCTAATCTGCTACCTTCTGATGTCATTGGCTCCAGCAGCCAATAGGATTTCCCAGATTATGTATATTTCCAAATGTTTTCTTATAGAATGTTATTTTTCTAATCCCTTAATCTGCTACCTTCTGATGTCATTACTCCCCAGCCAATAGGATTTCCAAGGTTATTGTATCTTTACCAAATGTTTTCTTATAGAATGTTATTCTAATCACCTTAATCTGCTACCTTCTGATGTCATTACTCCCCAGCCAATAGGATTTCCAAGATTATTGTATATTTACCAAATGGTTTTTTATAGAATGTTATTCTAATCACCTCAATCTGCTACCTTCTGATGTCATTGCTCAGCAGCCAATAGGATTTCCAAGGTATTGTATATTTACAAATGTTTTCCTTATAGAATGTTATTCTAATACTTAACTCTGCTACTTTGATGTCATTTACATCCCCAGGCCAATAGTATTTCCTAGATTATTGTATATTTACCAAATGGTTTTTTATAGAATGTTATTCTAATCACCTCAATCTGCTACCTTCTGATGTCATTGCTCAGCAGCCAATAGGATTTCCCAGATTATTGTATACCTATACATTTTATCCACAGGAAATTATGTTATTCCAAGAATTCCAATCTGCTAGTGTTATAGGATGATGTCATTAATCACAGCCAATAGTTTTTTTTCTGATTTTTGTATACTTTTAGAATGTTATTTGCAGAATGCGTTTTTATGAAATTGTATAAAATAACTATAAAAATAACGATAAAATACTTAGTTAATAGGCATTGTCACTACTCAACCCAACACATTTTCACGGCTACAGAAGAGAGAAAACTTTTTTTTTGCTCCGACACAAACCCTTTAATAACAATTTTTTGCCTGAAATAATATTTCCTTTACACAGGAGGTTCTCCGTAAAATATTTTCCTAAAAATATTATTTTGTTTTTTGCGCGATAACGGTTTAAAATGTTCCGTTTCCAAAATAAAATGAACAATTCCACTTAGACCCGTCACATGACTCCCGCCTGACTCTAAAGCATTCACGTCCTCTTTTATTTTATCTGGGGGGACACGTCACCTCTTGGTGAAGAATGCAAACTAATCTAGTTAGTTTTCCGGGGTAAACATTCGGAATGCCAAGGTAGTTTCCCTGAAGGGACAAGGACTCTGTCAGAACATGACAAGTTACATTAAGAGACCGTAATACAGTCTTGTATACGAATGACCTTTTGGAGAATTGTAGTTATTACCCAACAATATCCACTCATCTATTACCTGCCTCGCCGCTGAATTCCAATGTCTTTAAAAAGCAGAAATATAGAGGCTTGCCTTAGAAATTGAGAAATATGATTTAACTAATAAAAGAGCCTTGGGCTCTCAGACCTAATTCAATTTTTTTTCTCATTACGTGAGTGATTTTTAAGACGTTGGTTGTCACCAGATGAGGCTACGGAACCTAAAGACCAGAATGAGTTCATATCTTACAGCAAGACTCGCTGTATAAGTGGATTTCTATCAGGCTTTGCAATAGTTCATTAAAGTGACGATATAAGCCTTGAGGAGGTAGCGTGGAAAGTTGTCATTGTGGAAGTTCTTTAGCGATAGCTTTGAGGTTGACATGTATTTCAGATGTTCTCAAGGCCGAAGAAAGAAGGTAAAATAAACAGAAGTAAATGTTATAGAACATTGGTTTACCTTGCAAGGTCTTCTTGATACATTGTATCTTCGTGATGAAAGATGAAAGGTTGTAGGGGTGACTATTATTGGCATGTTGGAACATTTTTCTCGGCAGATCTCATGCGCAGTCTGACCTACGATGGCTTTGTGCAGAACGTATTAAAGTTGTATGACAACACAAGAAAGCCCACTAGAAACGGTATTCGAAAATTGCTTACATCTTTGAGAGTTGGCATGATTCAAAGGAGTCCCCCTTATTAGTAAATGGCAAGAAAATTTCACACCGGGAATCCAACAAATGGACTTTGCGCCGACAAACTGCACCAGCATCTATGTAGTAGTCAACACGCAACAGTTGCAAGATGTGAGGTCATCCAAGTAAATGATGAGGTCACCAAGGTAGCCGATGAGGTCATCACACCTGGTTCTACGCACTAACATCACCTCTACACCTCTTAGAGAATCATCTTTGCTAGAACAAACACAACACACCTTTTGATAGAATAAGAGTCGAGACTGATTAAAAAAAGTAGACATTATATGTTGAGAAACGATTCCTCACCATAGATCTTGTGATGGAACATTATAGTTTCCAATGATCTTAAATTATTGAGCAGGTTTCCGAGACTTTTCTTTATTCATTTTTATTTTTTTTACGAAACCTTTTCTAAAATACTGTCCATTACATAAAAATTGTGATGCTGAGCGTATTCTAATCACCCAACAGGACTTAAACGTACGAGAACCCCTATAATGAGATTACTCTAAACGCCAAGAACAATTTTATTCAGTCAAGGTCGTATCTTCTAGACAAATTCCGCAAATGGAACGTATTGAAGTTCAAATTCATCAAGGTATTTCTAATTAAAAGTTAACATCAATTTGGGAAGGATCCCTGAAAAATTGCTGATTGCTGATTTATTTTTTGATAAATTGAAACTGATCAGTAATTCTGAGATAATCTACAGGCATCACGTTTCAATTACAGGACCTGTTTTGTTAATTGTTCTAGAGGTTAATTAAAGTTCACTGAGCTGGGTTTAACAGAGAGGTGCAAAAAAAACCCTATATTTAAAATAAATCCCCCCCTTCCGGCTGCTCTGGGAAATAAATTTGCATTAATTAATGCAAATACCCAATCAATGTCATTGCTAATATAATTGCAACTTATTTTGATTGATGACTTCCATTCATACAATAATATTTATTTTATTGACCAAGAAATTTGTTTATTGTTATTTTTTATTATTATTATTTTATTATTGTATTATTTTATTATTATTTTATTATTTTATTATGTTATTATTTTATTGTTGCTGTTATTATTATTATTATTATTATTGATTTGATATTATCTAACAGATATTCTTATCCCTTTTGTATTTTGAAGACCAAAAAATACCCCTTTGTATTTTTCATGTAGGTATCTCTAAAATATTTGAATTATGTAATGTAAGGATGTATTACTTTACTGAGAAGGGGTGGTACATAGGTGGAACAGCCTCCCAGCATAAGAGGTATAGGCTAATATAGTTATATATTTTTTAGCACCTTAAGAATGAAAATGTTACAGCAGTAGGATAATTCCTGCATTATTTTGTTTTGTTTTATTTTTTTTATTTTATTATTTTTTGGGGGGTTTTTTTGGTCCGGAACTTATCGCTGCCGGAGAGAAGACATATGAAGCGGCGTCGACTATAGCTCCGGCGAGCAGTATTATGAATATAAAAGAATTTTCAGGTCCAGGGGCCAGAACCACCGATCCTTTGTCATCCGTCTGCTCAATATAAATAGTATTAGAGAGGAATGGAATTTAACTTTCCTGAAGGTCTGTATAAAAATAATGACCCGGACACTTCATTTTTAACAAAATTTGAACAGATTTCTCGGCAGATCTTTTATCATATAGGCTGTGGAGAGAGGTTATAAAGAAAATTCGAAACGCTTAAAGGGACAGCCATGATAGGCACTTTAAAGCATATGATATCTACGTGGTTCCTTTAAATGTTCGTAGCAAATGAATGAAATCCTCTGTATACATTCATTCTTTTCCGACCCATATTTTCCGCTCAGGATATGTGTTGGGCTGAGCATATCTCCCGGCACGTTATATACTCCAGCGCGATAGAATTCTATTTTGGAAGGTAGACATCTTTGCAAAATATAAAAAAAAAATTAATTAGAATGTTTTATAAATCAGATTAGATTTTTTTTTCTTTGGTCCTGCGATTTATCAAGAGGCTGGGTTGACGCTAACCTTTTTTTTTTTAACAAATACAGTAGATTAAATAATAAAAAAAAGTAATGATCAGAAACTGGTTAAAAAAAAAATTTCATAAGAAAAAAAGTTCTGAAAGTTTACACTTTTTGCTCTTCTGAGGGTACGGCCACCTTTTTTGATATGGTAATAAAAGTTTAATGGTGTATCAGAGCCTCACCTATATCAACGCTTACTGCAGACAATATGCAGAAATATTTCAGCAGAAGAATGAACGCTCCCAGCTCAGTAGTTCTGAAATTTCCTCACAGCTGCGCCATTTAAACCGTCTTAATAGGAAACAGCTGTTTCCGTAATCTGCTGTCACAGTGGGTTAATAAAACTCAACTATGAGCTCGGATAAGACCCGGGGATCTACCTGTACAAACCTGGCGATCTGCCGATGAAACACGCTGACCCCGTTCACTTTTGAACTCCTATTTTGCCACAAAACATTGTTTTTGCAAAGTTGGGAGCTCCAAATGGGAATAAAGTATTAATGTCTTAGACTAACTTTTCTAAGGCATTACCTTCTAAACTAAAAGTTTCTGTTGACCAGCATATCATGTGTGGGGTCATTGGGCTGCCCAAGTACTCGTCTTTACAGCTGACCAAGCTGGCTTTGGGGTTTATTCACAAATGGAGGTAGTTGGTAGGACAGTTTGCAGGAGAGTTGTGGTTTCAACTTCTGTCCATCTTTTCACTCAAGAGGTCATGTGGTCACTTGAGTTAAATGTTATCTCGACTGACTAGACTTGCAAAAGATTCACTAATGGGCGGGCATGGACATGCAAGTGCCTTAGACTTTTATGCACGTTTTAGGTGAGGGCATGCGAGTTCAATGTGAACTCGCATAAGAGAGGCCCACGCAACCCCCTATTGCTTGGGGACCTGTACAGGGTGACCCCAATACCAGCTCAAGCAAACCTTTCCTCACCTCAGGAGGTTCCTTCCTACTCGCATTTAAAGTCACAGGCAACTCACAGATTACTAGATTTGCTCAAATCACTTTAACATTTGTATTTTCATCTAAAATTATCTAGTTCATTATCGAGAAGATATACAAACACTTTATAGAACTTTGGTGCCCAAGATTTCAAATGATAAATAACAACAATATTAATACAAATAATGTATGGATTTGTTTAATTATAAATTTAGGATTAAAAAAAACATTAAAACTGATTCTCCAGAATTACGAATTTAAGAAAATTAAGAAAGTCGCTTTTAACAAACACCGGACATTGTCATTTTTCTCTCTAGGCTGGAATAAAATCTTAAAGGTTATCTTTCAGTGCGAAAATGATCCTTAGCAGGAAAGATTTTTTTTTTCTTCCAAAAAGAAGACGGAGATCAAACGTCAATGCTGTAAAAGAAAAAAAGGAAACAAAAAAAAAAGATGATGTTTTGGGTCAATAAATTGGAAATCCCATATGTGTGGTCCGTGTCTGCTGGCGTGTACATGACTGTCAGTGCACATGTCCTTGTGCAGAAAGATTAATGTCTCCTTGGAGAGACGGCTCGGAGAGAGAGAGCCAGCTCCTGCTCTATCCTGTTGCCCACAGCGTTGTGCGTTTGTTTCCTCGCATTTCAAACAATAATTCTCCTGCCGGTTCTTCGTAAGGAGAAGAGGCTTCACCCCCAGGCAAACTGCCTAATGGTCATAAATAAGGTATCACCATTGCATATGCTGCTCAATTAGCGAGATGCATTACTCGCATGCTTGTCGCAGCAAGTCGAATGACAGTGTGCATAAGCCTGGGGAAATATGTCATACTTGTAGCAACGCAGTCATCGCTTCAGCAATATTCTCTCATTAACCCTTGTGATAGCTGGGACCCGGGTATAAAATACACTCTACCAGCGTGACAGTGACTGAGATGCCATACTGTGTATAATATTGTAGTTAGTAACAATAAACGCATTAATTATGTCACTTATTCCCACTCACTCAAGTCTTATTTAATTAATATCTTCTAATTTGGGAGCTCTGTTATCACATATCTTTTTTATATTCGAGGGGCTCTCAAAGTCATTCAAAGAATTATTGATGCCCTAAAAACTATTTTTTTTTGCAATCCACCAAGCATTGCAGCATAAAAGTGTATGGAATATGACATCACTGCTTGAGAATCCATGACCTAGGCAGCTTGGAGTCAGAGGAACTGCCTAGTTTGTCCCGTCCGATTGGTGCAATTATTAGTATCACGTCTCTCATCCCTAAAACCAGTCTTTTTGCTCATTGAATCTCCTTATGTATCAATCAATAAAAGTATCTGACAGCCTATGTAGGTACTGCTCATGAACAGGGCTCAAAATCAGGTTTCAAGACCCAACGCCATTTGCATAATAGTCATTTTAAGCCTGTGTCCAGTTAATTACATCATATTACCATTTTTTCGGCTGTCATTGAAGTGATCTACAAAGGTTTTAGCTTTTCGGCTGTGACAGGGCAGTTAAATGAACCTGTGTGATCTTGGTGAGCTGGAAGGATTATATAGACATCTCATTTAATAGGGAATGATCTTTTAGTTATCTAATGATAGCCTTTGATATACAGAGGTAAAGCTCTAACAGGAGAGCATTCAAAAGATCACATTTACAATGTATCAAAAGAACAACTTATCCAATGGTAATTGTACCAATACTTTAAAGAGGCTTTTTCTTTCCCTGTAATCTCAATGCTTCTATTACAGAAGCATTTATCGAGAAGCCTGTAATCAGCATATGCAAACAGAAGTACAGGCAAACTCTTGTCAATTAAGTGATTACCATTTAGTTTAAAACATGTCTTCTGAATAAATAGAATCAGTTTCAGTTCATACAAGAAATAAACAAAAGGCTTAGGTAAATCTTGGTAAGTGGCAGCCATAACCCTGGTAATTATAGTACTGGACCTATCCTCTGATGTTAAGTGACTTGCCACCAAGAATATAGAAGTCAATGGCTTCTTTAGCAGTTTGGTCTACTCACAAAGTTGATTTGAGTTGTCAATCTACGGTTGAGTGTCAATGGTCGAGTGGGAGGTTGAGGCGAACTTTGAGTCTCGGAGACAAGTTGGAGACAATTATTGGTCAATAGTCAACCTGTAGGTTGAGTTGGTCATTTAGACTAAGAGTACATTTTGATATGTGAAACTTCATTTGCCAACTTGAAGCCTTTTTTTTAACTTTGATGCCAATGATACTGACAACTCAACCAGATTTAAAGTTGACTCATTCTTAGATGGAGTTAACATCCAGCTTGTACTGAACTTCAGCGCCAATGTAAAGTTGAGTTGATCTTCCTGGTTAGCCTAATTGTAAAGGACTCCAACTCAATAAAAGGTGAATGGGGTAAGTTGACCCAGGGTAGACTTGTCAAACTCTTAATAAATCAGTTTAGATAACACAGTCAATCAAACACTCAATACCCAACTCAACTACAAAATAAAGTGCTGTAGAGCTTACATTTATTTAACAGAAGCACCAGCATCGGGAGTTGGAGGGAAGGTGCAGGGGAAGGTAATCAGATAAGGAAGGGGAAAGCAGCAGACAAGGAACACTGTAGCTCTGGAACACTGTAGCTCTGGAACTACAGCCTTAGAACTGGAACACTGTAGCACTGGACCACTGTAGCTCTGGAACTACAGTCTTAGAACTGGAACACTGTAGCTACTGGAACCTTAACAGCCTGTTAGAACACTGGAACACTGTATGCACTCAAGCGAAAACACTGTAGCACTGGAAACACTCGTAGCGCCAGGAACCAATACTGTAGCTCTGGAACACTGTAGCTCTGGAACTACAGCCTAGACTGGAACACTGGTAGGTCACTGGAACACTGGTAGCTCTGGAACTACAGCCTTAGAACTGGAAACACTGTAGCTCTGGAACTAACGCCTTAAGAACTGGGAACACTGTAGCACTGGAACACATGTAGCTCTGAACACTGTAATGCTCTGGTAGCAATCTTGTAGCTCTGGAACACTGTAGCTCTGGAACACTGTAGCTCTGGAACTACAGCCTTAGAACTGGAACACTGGAGCACTGTGGTCGTTGCCTAAAGGATTTTTATAGTGCAGCTCAGCTTTGTCTCTCCCCCCTGTTGGACCAACCCCGCACTGGATTGGTGGAGAGTGGGGTGTATTGTGAGGCTGTTTCCTGTATTGGAGGATCAGACTACATAGAGGAGGGTTTTTCCAGACTCCCGCAGGTGTCAGCAATCACTGTAGCCCAGGAAGAGGTCCTGGAAAATGGACTGGGCATGCCTTCCAACTTTAGGCTGGGGATTCAGTCTACTCTGTCGGTAAACGCCACTGCTTTAGTCCGCGGCTTCGGCCTACTCCGCGGGTAAAGGCCCACTACTTTAGTCCACGGCTTTGGCCTACTCTGCGATTTCGGAGCCCTACCGGAACCAGGAAAGGCCGTAGGAAGCTGAGAGGCAGGGGTGAGTACATGAGGGGCATGACAACAACAGATGGTGTGTACAATGAACTTGGAACCAATATATAGAATTTGACCGATATCATTGCTGGTAGCACATGATAGTAAATAATTACGTATTGGACTAGGTGCGTTACGTTGTGTTATTATTGTTATTATTATTTAGTGTATTATTGAGTGTATATCTCATAATGATAGTTTTTGGTCTGCGTTATTTGCAAAAAAAGGCAAAGTAAACCTGAATTACACTTCAACCACCTCTTGCCATAAAAGAATTCAAATATTGTGTCTCTCTAATCAAGGTCCACAACCCTTGAAATAAGTTGGTCCCTCCTTCGTATTTTCTTCCTCTAGCGATTAAAGGCTACTCCGGGTTAAAGAACCACGCTCGACTTTTGTGTTCTTCCATTGCGAGGTTTTCCCGTGCACTCCAATTTTATGATTAAAATCTCTATCACAAAACTGACTGATTGGACGTTTAAATAATTACAGAGCAAATTAATCATTTTCATTATTCCAATTGTTTTTTTTATTTCATCTCTTTCATCCGAAAATAATATTTATTTTGGGCTCTAAAGCTCTCATTTGAAAAGTCAGTCTACTTTCTGCTCTAATCAGTTTTATATTGAACTCTCTCCACGGGAGGAAAAGAGCTGAAATCTAATTGTTACTTCTTTTCAGAAGATTTTGGAGAAAGTGGTTCTTTCCCAGCCAGACTAATTGGTATTTTGGGCTACACTAAGAACAGAAGTACTTGACAGGGAAAAAAATATACAGGTCAGACAATCTCAGCTACTTCAAGCAACCTCCTATCCAAGGTAGTTTAGATCACGTAAGCCTTTTTTTTGGCTAATTCACATTTTATTTTTTATAGCTTTGGCATTATGTTGAGTAAGAAAGGGAAAATCAGTACAAAATATGTAGTAGCTTAATAATATAAATCTAGTGCCTAATATTACAAAGACTGGATCCTAATGGGAGACTAACTCCCCAAATTTAAATTGTATATATTACAGTTGACTTTAAAAAAATAAATATAATTTGTCTTTTGTCAATCTTATGTAAGACTTCTTTTTTTGTTGACATCACAATTTCTGTTTCACGTCTTTAGTCAAAGTTAATATAAGTTAATTTAAATAAACTTTCAGAATTTCAGAGCTCTCTTCAGATGGAATGGTAATTTTCACATTTTTGGAATCTAAATTATGTGGGGTTTTTTAACATTATTAGGTTTTAAATTGATGATAAAATTGGAACTTTTTACTTTTCACTGTGTTTTTGTCCATTGTCCTTGGGGAAAAAAAAATGCCCATGGTTAAAAAATCTCTATTTTTTTTTCTTTTTTTAATTTTTTTTTATGTAGGACAAGGCTAAAGTATTATATTGATAAAGATTTTTCATTACTCACCTAGAACAATTTTTTCCTCCGCGATTTTAAGGCAGATGAATTTTGTAGATACTTGAGTCCTATCGTCTAGAGACCACTTTTTCAGTCCTTATACCATTACACTTTTATTAAATATCCTCTACGGTTTTACCTCTCGCTGTTGACAAATATTAAAATTCATGATGTAAAACCCAGTTTAATTAGCTTTCCAGTAAACTACATGCTTTAATGTGCCAAAAAAAGTAAGCGAGAGATATACCTAATTAGATGTCGAAAGCTTGCTTTGCACTTAATTAAAACATACAGGTGTATGGATCTGAGTATGATATTTAAAAAAAAAAAACCTCTAAATTTTAGGTTAATCAGCGAAACTTACTGACAACTTAGAAATAAAAAAAAAATAGTTTACATGGGGAGAACACAAATTTTATTTTTCTAATTTCTAAATTCAATTTAAATTTAAGTGGAAAAGTTTATTTCAAAATTACTCCGGAGCACTCTTGAAAAATACTCTTTTTTTGACAATTTTTTTATTAGGTTATTTATATTGTTATGTTAAATGATAAATTATTAAAGAAAAGCTAAAAAAAACCCCTAAAAAATGACTTAAATATTGTATAGAAGTGAGTATGGATAAATCATGGATGATTGTAGATTAATCAAATCAATACAACATTCGCATTTAGGGACAGGATTGCTCACTATTGGTTTTCTCTTGAATGCCACATCTTAATAATTCTACAGATCTGTTATTAAATCATAGCACCATATTTACCTTGGGCACGGCCCTGGGTCAGCCCTCAGCAGCCCCTCTACGACTGCTGTCGTCAATGCAGTGCGTGTCTGTTACGATATGGTGTTAGAGTGTGTAAGTGTGTCAGCGTATGATATTATGGTGAGTTTATGTGAGCGTAAGTGTATAGCGTTAGTATTTGGTGTTAGCATGTGTGAGTGTGTCAGCGTATGATATTATGGTGAGTTTGTGTCAGTGTATGGTGTTAAAGTGTCGGGGTGAGCCCAGGGTTATTGGGACTTGAGAATGTGGAGCTGGAAAAAGAATTTGAGTGTAAGTTGAAATATTTAACTCAACTGGTTAACTCCTAGGATAGGAATTACAATGATGTGTAACTTATGCCCAAGACAGCAATCAATTGTTCTAAATTTTGGAAACATTTGGTCAAATTTATACACTCTCATTTTGTAAATTTTTTTACTAAAAATAATACTTTTTAGAGTTATTTAATTATACTTTAATGAACTTAAAAATAGATACACCTTAATATTATAGATTTTGATCTTGCTTATAAAAAAAAGTCGTGTTATGAAGGGGTTAAATGAGGGTCTATTAGATAAAAAAATGAATAATTTACTGCTAGGTTTCTGCTTTTCAATTTCAAGTCAGTGCAAGTGTCTAGAGACCAAAGATAACGTGGCTTTGAACGGAATCACTGAGAAAGAACAAGCTTGTATCAGGAGAATGTATGTGCACTCCCCTCCTGGAATAGTCAGATATTAAACACTCCGCAGGTTGTAGTATTTACAATTTTTTCTTCTTTTATACACTAAATACGCAAATGGATCCTGATAGACTGGATTTTTATTGATCGGGTTGGAGGGATGGAAGGAAAATTTAGGCAGGTGCGTTGGCATCTTCCATTGAGTACGTATGTACGAACATGACGTGAGGGTTCATCAAGAGGTGGTTTCTTGAGTAAGCACAACATTTTGATGTTTATGCTCCAATGATAAAAGATACCCACTATAGAATGAACTAGATTAAAAGATGTATTTGTTAACAAAAACATTTTGACTTCCTGACTTCATTGGGTCATCTCCAGTGAAGGTCTACCGCCCAACACACATTCACCGATTTGTAGTAAAGGATCCCATCGCTTGAGCTGAGTGAAACCATAATAGAAAGGAGCACTTTGTGCTCTTTCAGGACTCTGAAGGAAAAAGTTATCTTGTAGGTCATGATCGTTGTGCATATAGCATAATATATGCCAGTTTATGGATCGTGACATCAATGGTTGGGGCTTCCCAAGGTATCTCAACCGCAAGCATAAAACCAGCTCTACCCATCATGGGGTAAAAGCTGCCTTGGTATTTAAACCTGCTGTGGTTATACTTAGGTAAATCAGATCAGCCCAGGGGTAATTTCTTCCCTCTCTTCTTGGGACTTGTTACTGGAGGATTCTGATTTTGAAGAAGTCTAGCGCGCCATAAAGATGGTGGAACCAGGTGAGATCACAATGTCTTGAGCATCATCCCAGGTCCACCTGCCCTAATCTCATGGTCATATACAATCATGTTAATATTTATTTTTAAAATATTTTTTTCACCATTAGAATACACATTTCAGTGCAAAAAAAGAAAATAAAATCAGATGAAAGAACAAATAAAACGAGGGCAAATGAAAAGTCATAACAAAGTATATCTCTATGCCTGTTTCTGCCCATTCCATTCCCCACTAGGACAAAAGGGTTAACATATAAAAACAGTGAAACAACAACAACAAAAAACTTGCTGATTTTATAAATTATACCCAATCCTTCAGCTGGGCTTCAGCCTGGGAACTCGAGGTCACAGGAGGAAGATCGTGTCATTCAGTCGCTCCTGTAAGAGAAATCCATCTGTTTTTTCTGCCCCATAACCGAGACAAAGTGCTACCCCTGCTCAGAAGTAAAAAAAAAAACCCCCCAAAAAACAATGCAGAACGTCTGATGTGACAGCTGAAAACTCATTATGTTTGCTCTTTTTTTTTTGTTGAGTGCCACGATTTGAAAAGAGAGCGAAGTTTCGACAGTCTTGGCGTCTCTCAGGTTTTATTCTTGTTTTGACTCTGCAATATTAATAAAAAGTTAAAGTAGACTGCAATTGTCAAGTCATGAGTCTACGCAGCAGGTTGAGACTCTTAATTGGATTTCTAGGCGGATAATAAAAATATCTGGAAATATTTTCACTTTTACCTGCGAAATAAGAAATAAGAAAAACCTGAAAAAAAAGAGTTACGGCGAAAGTTCTGGAAGTCCTCGGAAAATGGAATCTGGCCTTCAAAAACCTAATCTGAAGAGCAAAATGCATAAGAAATCCAGTTGATTTATTCAATTTAAAAAAAAATGTATTGTAAAATTAAATACAGTCCTGTGATAGGTCAATATTATTTAAGCTTGTGGTTGTAAGTACATCATAATACCCGCCATGAGCATTATTTATACTTAAAATAGCATAAAAAGGCATTTTTCTCACAAATTTGTAAAGCGACATTGCTTTGAACACAATGTACAGATTCAGTGATAGACGTGGGTTAAACTGCTTAACAGAAAGTCCTTGGTTTGGCCCCAAAAAAGCTAAATCAATCGAATTGTTCTTTGAAATGTGAGAAAAGGAGAATTTAAACCATCTGTCTTGTGTTTTTATTAATCATTTTAAGATAATGTTCTGTTTCTGGTGATACATCGGCCACAGACAGCGTATTTTCAGTGAATTATCCTTCGTTTCCCACAATCCCTCAGTGCAGGTCGCATTGGAAGCAGGAAGTTGTAACCTACTTCCTGTACGCTCCCAGAATCGTTTTAACGTCTAGCACTAGTGATTTTTGTGACCTTCTGTGACTCTATTATCACAAATATTTTACGGTGAGGCAGTAATTTAAGAAGTAAGATGGCAGCTTAAAAGAGAAAATTCTAGATTCATTTTTTTAGAAAACCCAAGTGAAAAAAAAAAAAACGTGATTAATAGTTGTAAAATAAATATATTTTTAGGTAATTTGGAGGCTACAGTCATTGGTATATTAACCATATAATACCCGCCCAACATTCCAAGTTGTCCATATTGGGGCACCTTTTTTGGGGTGTGACTAAAGGCAGGACCAATATAAGAAGTGGGTGGGGCCAGAGGGGTCTCATCATGGCGCTCAGCTGTAGAGAGTCGCAAGGTGGCCATATGGGAGCTGCGACAGATCTCCATGGGTTGGTCAAGGGAGATCGGAGGATCTTACCAATCAACCCATTATCCCCACTGCTCCGAAAAGCAGGACCCCAGCACAGTGACCAAATATCCCGCGAACATACCCGGAACTACGGGTTTCACTCAGAGACTCCAGGTGAAGCGCCGATTCTCCGGGTCACTAAGTGGAAACTTCGGGTGGCGGGGTCGGTGTTTTGGCACCTCCACTCCCCGACGAGTTCTTACTTAAAAATAACGTGTGTCCTACCATGTTGGAGGGTCCGCCCACTAATGTCAGCGAATGAGGGGCTCCAGGTAGCCGGAGCCAGAAAAATCCCAATTACTCCCGGGACAGTTGAGAGATATGCCGTATCTTCCAACCTGAATTTGTGATCGAATACACCGTAGTGCATGGGACCATACGTCCCATTGTCATTTCACCCGCACCGTTATCTATCTGCTTTTACCGTCACGTAGGTACCAGGCAGGTCCAAAGATTTAAAATCTTAATCACGGAGCAGACATCAATCAATATCCCCGGCCCGGCATCCCTGCACACCGCATTTCAATTATTCCACATGAACGCCGCTGTGTGATTGGCGAGAGAGGCGGCTCAAAGCCCGGGCTATTTTCTCTAACATTTAATGGGATTGCATTTCTCTCCTCGGTGTGAAAAAGTCAGCTGCAGCCTCGTAGGGAGCGCAGGCGGGCGGTGAGCTGTGCTGAGGGTTATCAATGCTTGGCAATAATCAATAACCCTTGCGGGATGATGGCAGGAGCCTGACAAGTGCCTTTTCTGCAAGGCATCAAGAAAGCCAGTGTGCCAAGGCATGGAAAGAATCGTAGTTTATCATTAAGAGGGATTGATGGGGTGCAGACGGGAGATGGAATGCGTTTCAGCCTCAGCGCAAGTGCTTTGAGAGGCAGTTTATACGCTCGGCGAGGCTCTATAAGGACTCAGCCATGCAATTCACTCCCACAGCTGCATAATAGCCGGTCCTTAATGCGCGTTATTATTATACACATTCATTCATTTTCATTTATCAAGGGAAAAACAACGAGCCGCGTGAATGAGAAAAAAAATAAAGTAGAGAAAAAAACCACAGATACTGTATTAACAAACATACTTAACTTCACCTTTATTTATTTATTATTATTATTTTATTTTATTTATTTATTTATTTTTTATCAATGACTTTTCCACGGATAGAATTTGATGAAACATAATCAGCATCATATTGACCGGTTAATAATGCTGGAGTATGTAAAAATAACATAGAAACACAGAATTTGCGGGCAGATCGGCCCCACCCGGCCCCCATCTAGTCACCCATTTCTCCTGCTGTAAAGACTCAAACCTTAATCAGTCGTTGGTCTCGTCTTAGATTCAGGAGCCGTATGTCTATCCCATGCATGTTTAAATCCCCTCACTGTATTAGCCTCTACCATGTCTGCTGGGAGGCTGTTCCACTTATCTACCTCCCTCTAAGTAAAACCTCATTGCATCTAAGCCTCTGACCTCTGAAAAGTATATGCCACCGCAGGGTTATAATATAAAGTAACGACAACTGTTATACAGCAACTCTCAGAGAACGATAAGGAGAATGCTGGGGGTAAATAATAAATATGGCTTCATAACTGCGGAGGTAATAGTTGTGGACAGGCACACACTGGTCATTTGGCACACTGAGCAAGGGTGGAATGGCTAAGGGGGCAGGGAAAGCAATTGCCCCAATGAGTGGTGAAAACACAGTATAATGCAATGTTATGAGACCCCATATGTAGGAAACAAAAAGCATAGGGGGGCAAGGGCCAGGGGGGCCACTCTCATTAGTTTGTCCCCCGAACAAGAGGTGCCAGTCCTCCCTTGCCAAGAGACAGACCGGCCCCGACACGAAAACCAATGAGCCATATTGGAAAGCCACTTGTTTTATTGAGATAAAACTTCATTTATTTCCCCCCAAAAAATAAATTGATGCTATGGCCCTTTAAAAAAAAAAGAAGTTAAACAAAAAAAGTGTTTTCAGTTCCTGAAAAAAAGGCAACATTGTTACAGACACAAAGAATAATTATAACCATTCATCTCAGCAAATAGGAGAACATGCTTCATTTAATGTAATGCTGCGCCGGGCCTCTTATAATAAAGAGTATTTATAAAAACAGAGCTCTGTACACACTCAAAGAGATTGGGTAATTACTGCTTAGAGTATATAAAATAAAAATGCTTAAGGTCAACATAAATCCATTTTAAATTACATTTGCAATTTCCTTACGTTAATACAGGAGCCGTACGAGTTTTAATATAAATTATGTATATTTAAGAAATTACAAAAAAAAAACAGACTTAAGAATTTGATTAGGGTGTGGGTTGTTCTGGTAATAATTACATTATATTTCTATTTTTTGCTATTAAATTTCAATTTATTTTTTTTTTTCTGGGAAGGTGAAGGCTTTGAGTTAATAGAATATGGAGGAGGTTTTTATAAACCAGAGGAGAAGAGGTTAATAATATATATATTTTTTTCTGCGGGAACCCAAAAGGCTCAGGATCTGTCTTAGAGGATAATAATGAAATCCTTTGGTTTGAAGGAATACATAGCCCTGTTGGTTTCTCCATTGTGCAGATAAAATGTGTGTTGACAATGACAAATGTCGATCAATAACTGGAACGTGGCGAGGTTGGTGCAGTGGCAAACCTTTTGCATTCACGGAAAACACGAGAATTTGTGTAGCATGGAGCGCTTTCATGTCAGACTTACAAAAAAAAAGGGAAAAAAGGGATAATTTATATGTTGAAAGATGTTTCCAACGCAACTGACAACAGAGGCTGCGAATTACATTCCCAAAGTATTTTTGGGCAAAAATAAAAAAACAATTAAAAATAAATAATAAAAAAGATTAAAAATAAAATGAATAAATAAAGTTAAATAATTAAAAAGTAAAAAAAATAAAAATAAAATTAAAATACTAAAAAGTTAATAATGAAAAGGTAAAAAAAAAAATTTTTAACGTAAAGCATTAGTATAGACAAAAAAACAGGTAAGGATGAGCTAGACAAGATAGTAAATCTAATGAAAAATATAGGCGGGGCTTTATAAAAAGTGCAAGTTACACGTATGCATTATGGGAAAATCTCCCCAATATTGCTATATTATGACTTTAGAGCCAGTAGAATGGACGCCATGGCACCCAACTGTTGGTAGGCTATATCACCAAGTACTAATGAAGAACAATTCTGGGATCACACACCCCTCAATTTTTTATATATTACTGAGAAATACAGAATTTTTAATTATGGCAGTTTAGGTTCATAAAACCCAGTTACCCACCCACCTAGTTAAAGGGTTAACCTGACTAGTGGGACTCAACTTAAGGCACAAGAACTAAACATATGCATAAAAATCACAGAAGTTGCCGTCCAGTTGATGTGACTGTAAAACTTGTGAATTTTCAGTAACGTAGATAGAATCCATTAATTTGGGGATGAAACTATACTTCTATTCTCAGAAGTGGCGTGCGACACCTTCAAGCAGACAATAAATGTTGTGCATCCATGATATCGTGGAAAATCATGTAAAAATTGTAAGAAAAAAAAAAGATAAAAACCAGGAATTCGGAATGTAAAAGTTGAAAGTTCAGTCGTAACATTCAGAAATGCAACAAAATTGCCAAACAGAAAATCGATTAGATAAACCAGAATATGGAAATCAACCTAAAAAAAAAACTCTTTAAATTGAGGCTATAAAGTATTTATTTCTTCAAATGAAACTGATACATTAAATGCGTTGATTTATTTTTTTCACTATTTATATGATGAGAGAAAGAGGATTTTTTTTTAAATATCTTTTAACAATTACAGTTTAGAAAACTCTAAACCTATACCCCCCCATAGGGACAAAGGACAATATTCATGAATTAAACACATTTTGTACCTAGTTTTCGTTTATTTTTCTACTGTAAAAGCCTGGCCCCTTTTGCCCCGTTGACCACCAAAAGAGCAGAAGAGGGGGTATCTGAACCACCTAAAAAAAGCCCCATCCCCCGGCATCTTCCTAACTCTCAAAAATCCCAGCCTTAGTCCCATTTATACTGATAATAGAGAGCGTGAAAACAAAAAAAAAAAATACCGGAAAAATGATCTAGATACAAATACTTGGATGATAAAATCAAATCAAATTCTTAAAGATTCCAAAATTTGATAGAAAAATCTCGCAGGGTTTTTGACATATTGGTTAAAAAAAAAAAAGGGACTTTGAAAGAATTTGTGTTTTTGGAATTTTCGAAGGTGCGTACATCTTCATCAACATCAGGGACGGCGAAGCGAACCTGTTATAGAATGCGATAGAAGAGAAGGCAGAACCGGGCGGCGAGCGGACTCCGTTCCACGCGCCGCGCTCTGCGCATCGCTCACAATCACTGTCAAGGCGGCAATCATTAAAACACTTCTCGAGCCGTTAATTGATAACCGCAGCCTCGGTTCATCTAGAAAGCAATTCTGCGTGGAAAGGACACGGACCGGCAATGAATTCATTCTGCAGGCTTCCTCTAATAAAAAAAAAATTTAAAAAACAAAAAACAAAAAACGTGGCAAACATCACCGGGCGCCGTGTGCCGGTTGCGGATTTTTAATTACAAACTTTGGAGGGGATTTAGCGATAAGCTGAGCCAGACAGACACTTAGATCACAACACTCCAACGGGTTTTATGCCTCTTATTACGGCGCGCATGATGCAAGGGTTCGTTTAATTAGCATGCATTCAGGATAGCTGTTTAAAATTGATTATGTTTATATAAGTAATTGAAAGCGAAAAAAAAAAACCCTTCCAAAGTTAAAAAATAAATAAATAAATAAAAACGGAGATAAAGTTAATCGGTAAATAAATGCTTGACCTTGGTTTTCTATTCCAGTGATAGAATTATTTTGTATTCCGCCGTTACCTGTCAATTCCAAAGGCATTTGAAATTAAACTACAATGATAAATGTTACATGAAGGTTTTTGTATTCTTTTATTTTTATTTTATTTGTTTATTTGTTTTACAATTATACAACTAAATGAGCATTTCCTCAACGTCTTTGGGCTCTGCGGAGTTTTTCTATGTGAAACACTCTGCAGGGCCGTTGCGTCCGAGCCCCTTCACTGCATGCCAATGGCGCTGAAGGATCATGGGAGACTTAATCGTAAATTTAAGCAGGAGAAAACATATGGGAGGCACTTGCTTGCTTCACAGACGTCTCTGTACAATAAATCCATAGGAGCTCCCTGCCAGGAGATATCACATTGGTATTACTATTTAATATATATTATAAAAAGAGAGAATGCAAAAAAAACACAAATTGCCTTAAAATAGACAAGAGACTCGGACTGGCCATCTGCTAAATGACTGGTGGGTTACTGGCCGATAGAGCCACATATATAGCGGTGATGCCGGCAGATCGGATCCTGGCTCGCGCTGCTTGGCTTTGAAAGCCTAATTTGTGGCTGCTACTTGTACCTCGCTGTTGGCCACTGGCCTTAAAGTGCCGGGGTCACGCAGTTATCCCCAGTCTTGCCTTCATAGGCAGTTTATAGAATTGGCAATAGCGTCAAGACATTTAAAGACATACTAGTAGAAAAAGAGAAAACGGCCCTGTCCTTGAGGGGGCACAAGACAGAGAAGAAGAGGGACTGCTTGGGGGGAAAATGTTAAAATAGAAGTGCCAGTCATCCTTACTTTCCCAATTTTATTGTTTTTAGGCGTCACTGGGCATAAGCTTGCAATATTTTCGGCAGCAAAGTAACGATTTGGGCAACTTCTGCTGCTCCTTTGGAACTTATCTGATGTGTATTTATGAAAAATGTAATTAAAAGAAATAGCAAATATTGGCCGAATTGCTGTTTTTTATATTAAAATGTTACTTTTCTATGCCTTTGCTCTAAAGCGCTATTGAATGCAGGAATGATCTCTGAAATAACGTAACGCATTCGGTGTCAAATAATCAGATAATCAATGATCTGTAACTTTCAGAAATCATAGAGTAATGGCGGGAGCGATCCTCGCGGTATTGAAAAGTAAATCGATTGGATCCCTCTCTACGAGTATTGTAGAGGATCTGGCAAAAGACTAATCCTGCGAAAAGATAAAAGATAAATGATATATTATGGTTTATATCCCTGCATGAACACAGGTGACCCAAATAAATAATCCTTAAATAATGATGAAGTCAAGTGACAAAAATGAAGAAAGAAGACAAGAGGAGGCAAGACATGAAGCGGAGCGGAGCTGCTCATTTAGAAAGTTCCCAGGTATGTCGACGGGGCGATCTGGATTCTTCTGGATAAAACTATCTTTTGATACATTTTCTATTGGGCTTTACCGGGTTTCAGTCTTCCGGGAGGTAACTCTTGAGTCCACGCTGTCGGTCGAGGCAGAGTAAAGTGAAACATTAAAGATTGATCCTTTTTTTTTATTGTCAAGATAGAAATGTCAAATTGGGGTTCTCCAGCTTGATCAGAAGCCCCCCCCAAGTGGAAATATCATTAATTGCTTCATTAAACTTGTTTTGCCAAATATTTACAAAAGATACAAAAGATGGGAATCATGGGAGACGTGGTTACTCATCACGCACAAAGTAAAATATCTCTATTCTGCATTTCAATTTATGCTTTCCAGATGGCGGAATAATCTCTTGATATGAAAAGGCCTTTGAAAGCTTACGAGCAAAGTCACATTCTCTTGTGATAAGACGTGGGGCCGAGCTGAGACTCAGCGTCTCGTTCCTTCGCCGCGCCGAGTGAAAGTTTAACCCCTTAACGACAAAGCCCGTCCATGTACGGGCTCAAAATGCACTCTTTTCAAATGGGCTTAGGGGGCCGCCCGTTGTCCTTAAGGGGTTAATGAATGCCGAACTTTTGAAGTTAATACCTATCCAGTCATCTTGTGCATCAAACAGATGCATTAACCTTCCGGTACTTTATTTGTATGAAGTCTGATATTCCAGTTTATTCTTGGAGGTTACAAATTATACTTTTTTTTTTTCTTCTGTTTGAATAATCTTAAAAAAAAAAAAGGTAAAGTTTTACCGAGCGGGAAGAAGTCGGTGTAATAATAACACGAAAAGATTTGATTAGCTGTGTCAAAGGGGGATTTCCATCAGAGAACAATGTAACGTTCCATTGTAAGTAACTTTTAGTATCAAGGAAGCTTTTAGTTAGTAATGTTACGCGATTTGTTTCAAGACTTCTAAAATATTTTTAGGTGATATTCAGGTTTTTGATTCTTGCAACGTCCTCCGTCTGCCAGGAGCTCAAAACAACCTTCCAAGAACAAATGAATGTCCTCTTACGCTCTACGATATCCTCGCCCCTGTATTAACCATGCAAAGCTCCCCAAACAGTTAATGGGGACCCTTGGAACTCTATACATGAAATTTGGTTTTATCTCATTTTTCTCCAGTAAACTCCCTTTTATCTGCAGACCTGGAGGCCGCCGTTGCTGTCAGTCATGTGATATTTTGGGTGACTTTCACAGCTCAAACGCCACACTGAGCTGATGCTTTATGGCAATGCTAATGAAGTCTGTTCCTCCATAGACTTTCATTAGTCAAACTGTCCCGCTGGGGGATTAAGACTGAGTCATTCTATTGTTTCTCACAGGCAGTATGATAAGGAATCGGGGTGTTTGTTTAGTAGATCGGGGCTCAGATAACAGAGCGAGAACTCATACAAATGGCTAATAGGCGGCTGCCTGAAAACATTATATTATGATGATCCCACAAGCACTTTTGAATCTCTTGATGGATTGAATTGTGACTCTGCTGTTAGGTCATCCCTATAATGCTAGCTCTGGTTATTGACATCGCTTGTGTAGTTAGGATTTCTATAAGAGTTCTATTTGAATAGATTGCAAGTTTTTTTCACCAAGCGTTTATGATTCTCGGGTTTTAACCAGTCCTTCATCTAATCTCTTACCTTATTTTATGAACATCCTTCCCTCCGATTGCTCCAGGTGGATTTCCCATGACATCAGAAAGCCCTTTCAAAAATTCCCACCATGGGGGGCAAGCAGCCTTATCTGTTTGCCGTTGGATTCTTAAACATCTCATCAAAAAATGAGTCCAAATATCCGCCATTGCTATTTTATTACTAGGGATATCGCCAAACATTAACGGAATCAAAGTCCATTTTTTTGCTATTTTTTCTGCTTCAAAATCTGTTTTTTTTTTTTTTTTTTTTGCTACAATTCAGCACTTTTGAAGCGAGACATTAATGTAAATTATCAAGTACTTTTCCGGTGGTTTCCAAAGGCATGTTTGCCCCATACGAGTCGCGATGCCCCATCACCTGTATTGAGTAGTAACATGAGATATTCTTTCCGTGCAAGCGTCTTGAAATCCAGACTCTGCAGTTCATAGACTCGTCGATGGTCCCTTTTGAGATGATAAATTGTTCGGTCACTTTTTTTTTTTGGATATGAACACAGTTTTGCTTTTACTTTGGCAGCGGGGATCTACCTTGGCTTTCCCGTGGCTTCTAGATGAAATCTGAAACCAATTAGGCTCACGTCGGGCACGAAATTGCTTGCTCATAGCAACTGTGAATACATAGCGCTGTGTACGCTTTAGTAATTATTATAAGCGGTGCCAAATGATCTGTTATGCACCTGTTCTGTAAGCAATAAATGCCCCGTGAACCTTCAAGAGTCAGGTGAACATCTCGAGAGGGGGAGCGGGCGGCAGAGGAAGGTTTTCCATTGACTTGGCACAATGTGCGAAGTTAATGATCTGTTCACATACCTGAAAGGTTGTGCCAAGCAAGACATCGATGATATGCAGCAATGAACACAACAGAACCGCTCTGCTTCAAAGGAGCAAATTTGTCCTCCAACATAAACCAAGATGTAAGCAGAACACGAATTTGGAGACATCGTAATGTTTTTTTTTTGTCCTACGGTCCAGCCAGTAGCCATAACCCATTTCCAAAATGCAGTTACACATAAACCTCGGTACTAACACACAAGCGTCCGCCGGTTATCTAGAATTATAGTTGTTCTACGGCGCTTACATGACTTGGTGTCTCATGCTGTCCAAACCAAACACGAAAGCGTTCCACCATCCAAGGCCGGATTAAATCATGCGTCGCTCGCATTCTACATTTTCCACACATTTGCGCCAGAATGTTTAGTGCCTTGGAGAAAAAAAGGACGAAGCTGTCCCTGAAAAGGTTACTTAAATTAGAAAATGTGCAATTAGTTCTTAAGGTTTGTTCTAGATCTCCCTGAGTCCCTCTGCCAATAGTATTTACTGTATATTAGCATACAAATTATATTCTATACTGAGGGTTCATGAAAGACCCTTTTTATGGTGGTGACCAGTGCCAGGCTGGGCTTTGGCCAAACAGAGTGGACTTCTAGCTGGAAGCATGTAGCTGTGCACTGTACACGTGTATCCAGCACGCCACCACATGCATGTTATTCATGGCCGCTGGCCTTAAAGTGCCAAGACAGATTTAAAGCCCTAGCCTGGCCCTGGTGGCCACTATTTTCACAACGGGCTATTTTTAACTAGATCATAACATTAACACCGGTTCACATGAACTTGGAGGTGTGAAGAAGCTTAACTTTGACACAATGATTCCCCTGAACAGGATAAAATCCCTGAATGCAATAGATTTAGAGTAATCCGCTTATGTACCGGTTACCCAACGCACAAAGGGGTCGGAAGATTTTTGCAGCGTACAAAAGCAAGCTTTCCACAAATGGACCTCTTAAACTATAAGCCCAGTGGACATTGACAAGGTCTGAAGATATATTTAACATTGAGACAGAACATACTTTTTACGGGAAGAGAAAAAGAGAGAGTAGCTTCTTACCTATGAAGTCCAACTTTATAAAAACTTTATATTACTATTATGTTTATTGAAATATTGGATTCCCTTTGGACAATTGTAAACGGCACGTGTCCACGTCAGCATTAGTGGTCTTTGGTATCTAGGAACTTCCTAAAGTGGTCCAGGCAAACTCTCATTTTTCCAATGTTCTACAGGAGGTCCTTAGATATCACCCTTCCTTGGCATGATCCTTTGAGCTGATGGAGGAACCTACTACTAAGGACTGGTAGATTGAAGCCCATGGAGCAGCGCAGCTTAGGCGGAGTGGGCCTTGACAGAGCTAGGTGGTGTGCAAAAAGGAAGGATTTAATTTAATTGGCTGAGAGTTGTTATGGGTGGGGTTATTAATAGGGTATATAAGTGGCAACCATTTTGTAAACGGTCACTTAACTGCTTATCCA